>JANSVB020000188.1:611519-627114 GCA_025504935.2 Erythroxylum haughtii
TATGTATGTATGTATATACACCAAGAATAAAACTCTAACATTCAAATTTGTTCCTAGAATGGTAAATATTGGACTAAGCACACATATGTGTAGATATGCACATATATCTATAGATACATAAAACTTTTCGTAAATGAAGATAGTAAATGATTTCATAAATGTTTTGATGTAATATTATTTTTATATAATGAAATTGTAACATTTTAAGTACTTTATATTGCCCTTAATTTTATATTTTATAATATTTTTCATATTAATTATGATTATTATTTATATGTCAAATATGTGAAAAGTAATATTAATAGAAATTAGTTATAGTTTTTTTTATTTTGTTATTATGATTTTCGAAGTTATGGTTGATTTAAAATTATAAATTATACAGTACAATATATTGATAGATTATTTTCTAATTTTATAAAAATTTATGGAGTATTTTATATATTTGAAAATTACCTGAAATAGTATCCAGTTTTGATCGTTACCGATACAAAATCGACTTACAGTACAATATATTGATAAATTATTTTTTAATTTTACAAAAATTTATGGAGTATTTTATATATTTAAAAATTACCTGAAATAGTATCCAAGATTGATTGTTACCGATATAATATCGACTTGACCCACCATTATTTATTTGTTTGACAATTCTTTAGCAAACACCAAATGAAGTCTTAATTATCAAGATTAAGGTAAGTTCATTGTTTATTAAGGTATGAAAGCTAATTAAATTCTCACCACTTCCATTCATGGAAATAATAATGTGACCAATAACATGTGACGTAAAATAAGAAAAACTATGGAGATCAAATTTTAATAAATAAAACTTTTAAAAGAATGTGATTATCTCAATAATAATAATAATTCAACATACCATTTTTCTATTACAAATGAATTTTCATTGCATAATATCATAACAATGCAATATACTATAATACCATTAATCCAGTAATTCATAAATGATAATGAGTAGAGACATTATCATCAAGTTTCTTTCAAATCAACATTTTCAATACTAAAAAGTATATTATTAGCTTTGTTTAATTATACTTATATTATGACCTAATTTCTTTTTGCATTAAAATTTTAAACAATCATTGGGGAAAATTATTATAATAGATTGAAAATAAATAATTTAATTATCAAAATAATTGAATTATCAAAATAATTGGATTATTAATTTTATTATGGTCTAAATAGATCTATTTTGATGGAAAATAAAGATTATAACAAACAATCTAGTTTACTAATGGTAAAATGTTTAATAGTTCTACTATATCAACATATTCATTTTTTTTGGAATTTGTTGCATTAAAATTTTAAACAATCACTATAGAAAATTAAGCATCACTCTCTTTAAGTAAGGACATTTAAAGTGATTGTTTTTGATATTCTAAAATAAATATTAAAATTTAAATAAATAACATAGTTAAAATGAGCATTTTTAATTACAATTACATTCTTTTAAAGAATAAAAAGATGGAATTGATTGATATGAATAAATGTGTCCACAAGAGAAAGGAAAAACTTAGGAGCTTTTAATATATTTGCGAATAAGAGAGTTTGTTCAATTTAATTAAATTGAGTAATTTGATCTAATTTTTAAGTTTTTAGATAAGAATTAAAATAAAGAAATAGTAAAAAGAACAAGTTTGATTCTAATGTTTTTATCATAATATAAGCTAGATATTAATATTTAAGAGTGTTTAAAGTGAATTTTAATATTTTTAAAATGTTTATAGTCAATTCATCATATTTAAAATAAATAAATAAGATCATTTTTCTATAAGTTTTTTTATCACATTATCATGATAAAAATATATTATTTTTAATTAATTTGTAGATCTTATAATTTCATATTCTAAATAAGATTTATTAAGATCAAACTTAATTTAATTAAACTTAATCTAAAAATAAAAATTTTCTAAATTACTAAACCCTAAATTAATTCCCAAGTTATTTAAACCTCTCCACCGTCACTCTTATCCCAAATCGCAAACTTCTTATGTTGACTACTATCTCCTCTGACTCTTTGTTTCTTCCATCTAGTTTTTCCTTTATAGCTATTGGGGTTTTAGCAACTACTTAGATTATTCTCTACTTGGTTTTCCTCGGTACCACATGTTGGTGTTGTTCCAAAACTTTAAACATTTCTCTCTCTTTGTTTTCAGTTATGTCCCACATTGAAAAAGGGACTTTCCACCAAATTTATATACTAAAGTGTTTTGTGAGACTTTGAATCAAATCTCTTAAGGAGGGTATGCAAACTATGTGCCACCCAGTCTGGCTGCGGCATGGCATCACATCACGTGTGTGATATAAACCTTTTGGGGTCCACTTGGTTTAATTCTTTCTTTCAGTGCGTTTTTAATGCTTGCAGTTACTAAATGTTATATTTTCACCGCTTCTCCTAAAATCTCTCTAGATTACTCATTATTCTCAACCAATAATGTTCCTCTTATTTTTCATATATATTTTGTCCTTCTCTATAGTGAAATATAGATGCACATCTGAACGCATCTCTCTTGTCTTCTCTATAACACATGCATATCTCTTCTCTTCTTAATTCTTTTGTTTTTCCTAATTCTCAGAGATAGTTTCTACTCTGCCCTTTAGAGTGCATTTGTTGGCCCTCGAATTTTCTTTTTCAATTAAGCATGATTTAAATGAATTATGATGCTTTGATAGATTAAGTTTTGGAGTTTAATTATTATGTGTATGTTAGTAGGATTTATTTCATTGGATTGTTGTATTAAAAGTGGTAAGAATACATGAGGACAATTTTGGCATAACACTTAAGCATTAAAATCATAAAGCATGAAAGGAAGGGCAAAGTGGACTTTTAGTACTCATTAAGGGTAAAATAGGAAGAGGAAAATATTGTCTTGCGTTTGAGAGGAAGAAAAACATAAGTGAAGAGAGAAAGAAGTGAGTGTGTCGTGGATAAGAAAGAAAGAAGAGAGCAAGGAGTAGGGTTTCATCTTTTCTTAGTTTTAAAGAGGGATTTTGAGGTTGTTCAAGAAGGGAAAAAGAAAGAGGAAGAGAAGAGCTTTCATTTGAGCCAAATATCTTTCTATTTGGTGAAGATTCAAGGTAAGTTAAATTTTAATCCCTTGGATTTGTGGAAGGGTTTTGGTTCATGAAGCTTTGGAAATGCATAGGTTTAAGTATTCTATGATCAATTCTAGTGAATGTGTTTTCTTTAAGTTTCCAATTTGAATTCCTATTGAATGAGATTTTTTTCATTGTTAAAGGAAATCAATAAAGGCAAGAGGAGTAAGAGGAGAGGCATCCTTAAGCAAAATTTTAAGCAAGGAATTCAAGGTGGGTTTCATGTTTATAATTGAGTAAAAGAGCCATTTATATTTCTTTCAAATAAATGGAATTTAATGTTTTCAACTACTTTATAAATGTGAATTTATTGCTCTTTAAATGATTTAAGAAAGTGTTACATATTTATAGTGGAAATTTATGAGCTATGAACATTTTTCAAATCAAGAATGTAAAATGTTTTCAATTGTGTTATAAATGTTGCATTTATTGCTTCTCCGAATAATTGAGAAATTGCTACATGTTTGGTATGTGAATATCGTGGATGATTTATGGAAAGAATGTGAAAATGGATTTTGAAAGGATATTGTGTTTATGAAATCAAGTTTCGGAAATGGGTCATTTTAGGAAAAAAAATTACAAGTGGTGAAATGCATGATTATGTGGGTTTGTAGTGATCCGTTTTGCTATGTTAAGTACACTTTGACTTTATTAAAGGCTTCTCCCGCCTACCCGCTAGTGACACGGAGCTTCTTCGTGGTCTCCCTCATGTTTACGACTATGCAAGACCATTATGTAGGATTGCAATAGTACATTCTGTTTACGATTACACAAGACCATTATGTGGGAATGTGTTAGTGCGTTTTGTTTATAGACCTACACAAACCATTTCTGATGTGATTATGTGTTTAGAATGTGTTGACAAGTTTGATGAATCATGACTTATGTTTCTTATGAATTGCTTGATAATGTGAGAATTTGGGAACTATGTGTTTTTATGGATTTTGATGCAAAGTGAGTATGACATTGAGTATTTCCAATGGTTTTGCTTGTTTTCGATTATAAACTTGTTACCTACAAGCTTTTAAGCTCACCTCCATTCTTTCCCATCTCCAGGTGATGAGCAAGAGATCGAGTGAAAGAGAGTCAAGGCATCACTCCGATTATGCATATTTTTTGTATTTTAAGCTAGATTTTGTAAACACAAAGCTTTAGTCTCATTTCAAGTATCTTTTGTATTTTAGGATTTTGTAAAATGATGTATTTGCCAAACATTTTTTGGCTATTTTTATTCTAAAACAACTTTCTATGTTCAACTTCCATTCAAACCTTAGAGACTGAATTAGAACTCTATTTCATCAGACAAATTGTAGCCCTATGTCTCCAGTTTACTCCAAATAAAAAATTACTCCATTTGGATAACTACACAAAAGTTATCCCTAAAATACTAAAGCATGTTATGTTCTAGAAAGTTAAGTTCGTCGCAGCGAAACCCAGAAGTTTGTCGCAGCGAACTTATCCAGAAACCCACTCTGAGAACATGTTTTACGACATTTTTCATCTTTTTATTTCCCACCTTTCACATATAACCCATCTTAACCTTAAACCATCTTTTCTATTTCATTTTCAATCTCATTTCAACCCAATATCATTTACAAACACATCATAATCTATCTTTGATCATTAACCCTAAAAGAAAACATTTGCCTTTATCATTCATCAACAAATTTCCACACATAATCAACTTCATTTGAGTTTTATTAACCATACCCATGAAATTTAAAGCATAACTTACTTGTTGAAGTTCCAAAATCTTCAAACTCTTCAAGATCTTCACAAACGCTAGCTTTTCCTTTCTTTTCTCTCCTTTCTTTTCTTCTCATCATATTTTTCTCTCTTCTTTTCCTCTCATTCACGTTTTCTTATTCTTCCAAAAGCAAAACAACACTTTTCTTTCCAATTATGTCCTTAATGAATGTGAATTGTCCATTTTGCTCCTTCCTTTAATACTTTATAGCCTTATATGCTTAAGTGATCTTCCAAAAATACCCTTGAACATTCTTACTACCTTAACACTTTAATTCACTTAACCTATGTAATAAATCCTACTAACATTAATAAATAATTAACTCTACAAAATAATCCCATAAAGACCTCATAATTCATTCAAATCATGCTTGACTAGAGAAAAAAATCCGAGGGCCAACAAATATTGTTTATATTGAGCCGTAGTATTTTTTATTCAATCAATAATTTTCTATTTAAAAAATTATGTCTTGCTTATCTGCAATAAATGATAGGATTGTTTGTAAGAAAGTGTTATATTGAATAAATAGACTACTAGTAAAAGGGTATTGTTTGTATTAAGAGATAGTATTCCTATTTTTCACAAAAGTTGTTACTTATTTTAAATGTGTCTTAGTAACTTCTGCTTATAGCTTGTAACGATTATTAGTTTTACGATTATTAGTTTTATAGTTTTTTGTAATTACTGAAGAAGTATAGCTAGTTTAATGTTTAGTTTTACAGTTTGATAATTCGTAGTAGGGTAACTACTTTTTCTTTTGTACAGACGCTATTTAAAGCATTCATTTTGAGCTTTGTTAAGTAATGAGAAATATAGAGTGAGAAAGATTGTTCTCTCTCTTAACAACTCTGTTATAATTGTTCATATAGCTATGGTATTGAATATTCTGAGTGCTAGTATAGTTTGTATTAATGTATGACATTCTTTCAGTCAATCACTATATTCTCATTTAAAATAGGTGTTACTTATCAGTAATCAATAATGGTATTTTAGTACCTAGACTTGATATTAAATTGAGTACTAATCTAATATAGTTTATATTGAATTAGGGTCTCATTTTTAGTAGTTGAGGGTATTTTTATCTGTAATCAATAATGATTAACGAAGAAAATATCTTCTTTTTTAAATCATAATGAACATATTTGTCTCAAAAATATTTTTCTTGTTGATATGAATGATCAATTATATTGTATAGGTGTTGCGGAAAGTGATAACTTCTTGCACATGCGCCTTTCTTATTTTGTGTCCAGAAGATTATAAAGCTGACGGCCATCCGTAGTGCACACGCATAAGCACTATAGAGTAGCTATCAATCGCAAGTACTACATATACAGTATTAATCTAGTAGTCGGGTTCCATGTTCCTTTTGCTACTTTAGATCGACTGGTGGAAATTGGAAAAGGATAATACATCACATATTCTTAGTTAAACCTTCCAAGTCTCATGCCAAAAGAAGGAATACATTTGCGTTTGTTCAAGTGATGATTTACTGTGTTGAACAACGTGTTTCTGATTCGTGGCGACTTCATTAGAAATTAGAACACGGCACTGTTGTTGAAAACGAAAAGTACGGAAAATGGTTGGCGAGAGTAAATGCATAAGCCTAAAAATACAAACCAAGAAAAGAACAAGTGGAGAAAATTAAAGCAACAACACTTTTTATTCAACTTGCCTCTTTCTGTGGTGTTGTGATCACGCACGGCACGTGAGATACGCTGCCCTCTTTCAATTTCTGCAGTTCCAGTTCTACCATATTCTACGACCACTAATCTTCATCACGTCCACACAAGTAATGTTTTGAAGTAAAGTCCTCCCTGCATTGGACAAAACAATGACACACGCATTCTTCTTTCTTTTATCACAAAGTGCAATATATATATATATAGTAATCCAAGAAAAAAGTAACAAAATGAAAGTGACGCAGTGGCCATAGTTCACAGATTGAATTTGACACCGGAAATTGGCCACATCGGCCAAATGCACAAGAAGGATCAAGAACCTGCTCTTTTTCAGTCCCCACCTGTCTGTCCTGTCCAGTCATATATACTTCTTCAAGATGATACCGAATAAGTTGCAATTGACTATTCAGTGTTCTTTTCTTTTGTTTATTAGTACTTGTCAATGGAAAGGGAAAAGTTTGAACTTCAAAACGATTCGAAAACCTTAAACCTTTTCTTTTTCTTTGAAAAAGCCTATGGTTATGATGTGGTTAGTCTGAATCACGAAAGATTCTCTTTACATGTAAATGGTTATATTATTGCAGAGTAAGATGATTTCTTTGTCAAATGCATTTTCCCATAGTATTCATCCGTCAAACAAAGCATAGATAGTTGAAGATGATCACGTCTTATTTCAGAACTTAATTGTATAATTTAACATAATACTTTATGAATTTGTAAATTGCTTTTTCTGTTGCCTCTCAGTAGTCAAAGAAGCAAATCAGGAACGATAAGAATTAGGTGAAACCTGTAACTTAATCACCTGGACTTGTATGCACTTATGCCCATAGAAAAATTAATCAGCAACTACAAGAAAACTCGATTATGAATACTTTTTACTATGGTAATATAACTATTTTGCAAATATGACTTGCATTTTATTTGGCAATCATTGTAATATGGTTGAATTCTTCATTCCAGCATAAATAGTAGTCCTCCATGCCAAGAAGAACGGTACCTTTATTTCTGAAAATCAAGTAATTTATACTGTGGTGTGGAGTTGGACAGGGAAAAAGCAAGAGGCAGAGAGTCCTTTAGGATGAGATGAGAAAGGAATGGCTGTGGTAAGGCAAGATGTTCTATTACTAACTTTGGAGCGTGCTCTTTTTTTTTGACAAGATCCTAGTAGTCTAATTTTTATAGGTTCTATTTATTAGATGAATAGATTTTTATAGAATAAAGTTGGAAGAGAATAATATGAATAAATGATCTAATCCCAACTATGACATATATCCCTGAGACTGACTTTTGTGATTTTAATAAGTGGTTAAGGTTAGGAGTGGTGCTTTAATTTTATATTAAAAATAAATTCTTTTGAAACTTTTCCTTATTTTAAATCTATTTATAAAATATTAGCAATAATCCTAGTTAGAAAATGAAAATAATATATTTTTGCTGAGTGTTACATATTTTAAGTTGAGAGTATTATTTTTAAGGAACTAAGAAGTTTATCCTTTTGTACGAATCACTCTTATCATCAACCTTAGCTATAAAACGTGTAACTTGGATTACATGTAATGCAACAAACGAAGGCTATTGGCTACTGGATAATTCGTACTAGCCAACCCCAGGCAAGGAGCAATAAAAGCAAAGGTGGGAGACAGCAAAGAAACCAGATTTCTCACACTCCACAACTGCCACAACTTTACTTTGGCCTTCCATTGCTCTCCTCAAAGCTAGGACTGTTTTTCACAGAGAAAAACAATACCTTTTGAACAAAAACCAGGGTCGTTCTGAAAATTACGGCTCTTTTTTTTTTTTTTTGTGAGATATATGGCTGGTGTACTTCTTTGGGTGATTAGTCCCAAAGAGAATGCCGTTGGAACTAGTCTTTTTAGTTTGACACCGAAAAGTGGGAAACAATTGGGAAGGTCTAAACTTTGCTCATCAACACTGAGATTTTGTTCTGGGGTCTCTGCCTTTTCAGGTGCAATGGCAAACCCAGTCAGATCTTCAGAGGATAAGGTTTATGAGGCTGTGTTGAAGCAAGCTGCTCTAGTGAAAGAACAAAAAGGGGAGAGAAGTTTATTAGATGTGGAACTGGAAGGAATGTCCAACTGGGATCTGTTAAAAGAGGCTTATGATAGATGTGGTGAGGTCTGTGCGGAGTATGCCAAGACTTTTTACTTGGGTACATGCTCTTTTATCCTCTGTCTCTCCCTTGTTCTTGGTTTACGATATGCGACCAACATTCTTGTTCTTATTCTTGTGTTTAACCTTTTCAAGCATAAAAGAAATCATTTTTGCAGTAAACAAGAATCTGAAAACGTTAAAAACTTTTTCAAAAGGGCACCACTTGCACATGGGCATCGAGTCAAAAGCTTACTGAATTTCTTTTAATTAATTGGTGTGTCCGTAAACTTTTCATTTACTTATTACAAACTCTTTCTTGGGGCTAATGAGCCTTCGACTGCTAGTTCAAAACCCGGAACATAGGGATCAATTATCAGAGCATCGCAGCTATACTACTAGTACTTTCAACACTTACTAGTGAAGTGAAGTGAAGATTGGGGTTTTCTAGTATCTTCAATTTATGTGCTCGAATCTGTTAACATTTTCTATGTTTCACATGGGCATAATCTTGATATTAAAAATCGGAAAATATTCCTGAAATCGGATGTGGGTTGGACTCCATTGGTGCAAGGTGAAAAATATTTGACCTGTTCTCAAGCAACGTACGATTCGCAAAGTGTCCTATTTCTGCTGGGACACATTGCATACTTTTGGAAATTCTGGAAGAAGTAGTCTTGCAAAATGGATATTCCAATATTAATTTTCTTACCAGTTATTTTCAATTCTAGGGACATTGCTTATGACTCCAGAACGGAGGAGAGCTGTCTGGTCTATTTATGGTATGTATATTTTAGGATTCTTTCTTTTTTTCTGTATATGGGCGTTGAGTAAAGCATATTCTGGTTTTCAATAGAATTTGTGATGATCACGTAACATTTCAAATGGCATTTCCATCGTCTGGATATCATGTGAATGTGGATTTTGCTTGATTGCGTGATTTTAAAGTGAAGAAGCTTTTGATATCTATGAAAATCATTTAAGCTTCTGTGGTGAGACAGCGAATTGAATCTATTGTACGACAACTTTGTTACTCCTAAAATAGATCGTCTTCACCATTTGATATGTTAAAGATGCATAATTCATGGCTAGTCTGCAGAAGTTTTGGGAGACAATATTTTTATTTTGTACTATAACAGGTGCACCCTGAAACTTGAAAGTTATCCTAACTTACCTTGGATAGCTTGCTTTCTCTGGATTCCATCTCATTCATTTGGTAAATTGCTGCATCTGACTTGACTAAATCCACATGTTGCAAGAGAACTCTTCATCTTTTGAAGTGTCTGCCTCCTCGAGAAAGTTGTCTAAAGCTTTGAAGTCGCTGGTTTTTTATATTGTTCCACAGTTTGGTGCAGGAGGACTGATGAGCTTGTAGATGGCCCCAATGCGTGTCATATTACACCCAAAGCCCTTGACAGATGGGAGCAAAGATTGAATGACGTTTTCGAAGGTCGCCCATATGATATGTATGACGCTGCTCTATCAGATACAGTCTCAAAATACCCTGTTGATATACAGGTAAACATAAAACATGGGGCTAAAAAGACATGCTTTCCTACTTGTGTTTAGTGTTGAGAACTTCCTGAGCGAACTGGTTGTCTGAATATATGGCAGCCCTTCAAAGACATGGTAGAAGGAATGAGAATGGACTTGATAAAATCAAGATATCAGAACTTTGATGAGCTTTACCTTTATTGTTATTATGTTGCCGGGACAGTGGGGCTGATGACTGTTCCTGTAATGGGGATAGCACCTCAATCTAAGGCTACAACAGAAAGTGTTTACAATGCTTCATTAGCACTTGGAATAGCCAATCAGCTCACCAACATACTCAGAGATGTCGGAGAGGAGTAAGTTTCTTATCCAAACTTCCCGGGCAAATCACGCTGGATCCTTAAAGAGAAAAAGAGTATTCTTATAATGCGATGCAGCAATGGGGTTGAAAGCATTTCCTAAGAGAAAATGATTACTTATCTATATTTGAGTTCATCAATTGTTTCCTGATTCCTCAACTGGATAAATACTCAGATTAGTTGGTTTGTTGTTTCTCAGTGCTAGAAGGGGAAGAATATATCTTCCGCTGGATGAGCTAGCACAAGCTGGTCTTTCTGATGATGACATATTCAACGGGAAAGTGACCAACAAGTGGCGAAGTTTCATGAAGGGACAAATAAAGCGTGCACGAATGTTCTTTGATGCAGCTGAGAAGGGCGTTACAGAGCTGAATGGTGCTAGCCGATGGCCAGTATGGGCATCTCTGTTGCTCTATCGGCAGATACTAGATGCCATTGAAGCTAATGATTATGATAATTTTACAAAACGAGCTTATGTTAACAAGGCTAAGAAATTATTGTCACTGCCTATTGCCTATGGCAAAGCATTTCTTGGGCCTTCTAAATCCGCAGAATTAGCAAAATGTTCAATATAATTCCTTGCCTTAGCAAAAAGTCCTATATGTTAAAACCCTTTTTCCTTTTACACAAGAGAAATTGATACTCCGGGGCCAGTTGTTAACAAGTGTTGTTTTCATATAGTTGTTTGTAAAACACTATGTTAACATAAGGTATACAATTTTCTTTACCAGATCCATCTTTTGACACCATTATACTCTATGAAATATAACTATTTTTTTTTTTACATAAAGGGAAAAGGAAACAACGAAGCTAAATGAGTCCGACAGATCCTCAATGAGGAATTTATGGCACCCTAAGGGTGGTATATCAAAATAAGTGACTCCAATGTCGTCCAGAACGGCATGGGCGGCGAGCTAGTCCGCACATCTGTTGCCCTCTCGGAAGATATGGCGATGAACAACAGACCAGTTCCAGTGGAGGAGCTCCTGGATACCCCTGACGAGAGGGATACTCGACTGCGAACGGGAGGACATAGAGGACAAGAGCTGGTGCACCTCCAACGAATCCACTTCCAACTCGATCCGACGGAAGCCCAATCTCCAAGCGAAGGAGAGACCTGTGTAGACTGCCCAGAGTTCCGCTACCTGGGCTGAGCACCAACCAATGAGCTGGGAGAACCCACCTCGCCAATTGCCATCACTGTCGCGTAGAAGACCGTTTGCTGAAGCCGTGAGATGAGTAGTATTACCGGCCCCATCCGTGTTGAGCTTGACCCAGCCAGCCTGAGGACGACTCCAACCAACCCTTTGAACCTAGCGAGGATGAGAGCCAGTGGGGTCCAGTCTGTGCCGGTCGTCCGCCTGCTGAACCTAAGCTGCAAAAGACAAGATAATAAACAATGGTGAGGCGGGGCGAACAAAAGTAGAATAAAAAATAGTTTTGTTCCTCCAGGTCCAAAGGAACCAGCAGGTTAACCCAAAAAACAGGGCCCACTCCTGGCCGTGCACGCGCCGACATTGGAGAAGGTTAGCATGCAACCAGTCACAAGTGGGGCGAGTAAAGGCCGACGAAGTAATGATGGCCGATGGAAAAATGGCCCACAGACGCCGAGCGAGCGAACAGTCCCGAACAATATGAAGATAGGATTCTTCGCCGGAGCAAAGTGGACAGGAACTGTCGGCGGTAAGATGACGGCGCATACGTTGTTGATTACTAAGTAAGCGATCTTTCGCCAGTAACCATAAAAAGGAGCGTACCCGCTGCGGACTCCGCCGTTGCCAAATGGCCCGCCATACCCCATGTGGAGTGTCCGTCACTGGGCCCGTCAGTAGGGAGTACGCAGAGGCAACGGTAAAGTAACCATGATCAGTGGCACCCCAGACAAGCCTGTCATCACCCTGCTGAGGGGAAGGAGGAAACATGCCGGCTATAGAGCGACAGAGGAAAGGGGGAAGGAACCCCCTTAAGACAGACAAGTTCCACTGTCCCGTGGGCGCGACATAGTGGTGAACGCTGTGGTGAAGCAGGTGATCCGGGACGGCCTGAATAGAATGTGAAAGGAGGGGGCCAACTCCCTTGACCCAAGGGTCGAGCCAGAAACGCGTCGTCATGCCATTACCAAGAAGTCATTGCCGACCTTGAGTAACGAGATGCCAAGTCGCCGCAATGCTCCTCCACACCATCGAACCCCCTGAGGCAGTGAGGGAGGAGGGAATATAGTGGACATCAAAACCATATTTAGCAGAGAGTATCTGCACCCATAAGGCATGAGGGTTGGCAATCAAGGTCCAACCGAGTTTAGCCAGGAAGGCGTCATTCATCTCCCGAATCCTCTGGATGCCTAAGCCTCCTTGAGATCTGGGCTTACAAACCTCTTCCCAGCTCACCAGAGGTATCTTGGAACTGTCGTGCGACGAGCCCCACAAAAATTTCCACATAGCTTGTTCCAGAGCATCACACAAGCTGCGTGGTAACCGGACCGTCTGCATTGTGTAGCTCGGGATGGCCGAGATGACCGATTGCACCAAGGTGACTCGGCAGGCAAAAGACAAAGTGGAGGGGGCCCATCCAGATAACCGGCGGTGGACCGTATCCAAAATGTGCTGATAAGTGCGCTTACTGATCCGCTGGTGTAGGAGGGGAACCCCCAGGTACCGTCCAAGGTCGGTAGTCCGAGGGAACGTGAGCGCGCGACTTAAGGTACGACCGGTCGAAAGGGGGACGTTCTTGGAGAAGTAACATCAAGACTTCTCAGTGTGCACCCGTTGTCCCGAAACAGAACAGAACGAGTCCAAAACATCCCGGATCACGTGAACTTGGTCGATAGAAGCCTCCGAAAAGAGGATGAGATCGTCGGCAAAGAATAAGTGTGAAAGAGAGGGCTCGTGTCGACTCAAACGAACCGGATGCCAACGCCCCGAGGACACCGCATGAGTAATCGAGTGGCCGAGCCTTTCCATACAGAGCACAAAAAGATACGGGGAGAGAGGGTCCCCTTGGCGAAGACCGCGAGAAGGTTGAAAGGCCTCGCTGAGCTCACCTTGCCAACTTACTTGTAAGGACACCGTAGAAATGCATTTCATGATGAGCGACAGGAACGAGGCCGGAAGACCAATATCGGTGAGAGTATCTTGAATGAAGTTCCAATCGAGGAAGTCCACTTTAATCGCCATCATCCCCGTCCTACCGATTTTGCGTTTCATGGAGTGAATAACTTCCTGGGTGATGATAATATTATTGGTAATCAGACGGCCAGGCACAAAGCTGCACTGAGTCGGGCTAACAAGCGCGTCCATGTTTGGTTAAAGACGAAGAGATAAAATCTTAGCGAGGGCTTTATAAATCACATTGCAAAGCGCAATCGGACGGAACTGAGTGATGGAAGTAGGGGAGGGGATCTTAGGAATAAAGACCAGGACAGTGTGGTTAAGCGCCGATTCCCAAACTTCGTGTCGGAAAATACATTGGAGGAAAGTAATAAGGGAGGGGCCAACAGTGTCCCACTGAGACTGGTAGAAGAGAGCGATGAAACCATCAAAACCAGGGGCCTTATTGGGAGCCATAGAGAAGAACGCCGACTTAATTTCGTCGGAGCTAAGCTGACGGGAAAGGTCCGCAGGTAGATGGGGCGGGGTAGGGGGAAACTGACCAAGAAGAGGCCCAGAGACAGGGGTCGGACCGTCGGGTCTGTATAAACTCTCCAGGTAACGTTGAGCCATATTACGGAGAGTAGCGGGATCGGTAATCATATGCCCATGAGAATCGGGAAGAGCAATGTGCTGAGCAAGACGATGTCGGGATCGAGTGAGGGCGTGGTAAAACTGAGTATTCCGATCTCCCTGAGCGAGCCACCGACTCCTAGACTGTTGATGCCAGAAGAGTTCTTCCTGATAAAGCACAGATTTTAGTTCGTTCCGCAGGGAGGACTCGAGCGCCCGAAGGGAGGGGGAATCCGAGTTCTCCTCCAATTTCTGAATGCCCTCCAGCCGGGCCATGAGTCGCTTCTTCCTATGGAATATGTTACCAAACTCAATGGAATTCCAGTGGTGGAGCTTCTCCGCAAAGCGTTGGATCGCACCACTAAAATCTGAAGAGGTCGGAAACCAGTTATCAGCGACAACCTGGGAGAATGACTCGTGCGTAAGCCAAGCAGATTGAAAACGGAACGGTCGACGCGAAGGGTAGCGGGTGGTAGTATCATGGAACCTAATAAGGAGAGGTCTGTGGTCCGACTTGAGAAAAGGCAAATGGGAAACCTGGGTATTGGGATACTCCGCAAACCACTCGGGAGAACCGAAAGCCCGATCAAATCGGGCTCGGATCGTACCCTGCTTCTAAGTAAACCGAGGACCGAAAAATCCAAGGTCCTGGAGGTTGCACTGAGACATACAGTCACGAAATTGCTGATTAATAATGGGTTGGGTGGAGGAACCCCCGCGTTTATCGGCACTTTCCAGCTTTGCATTAAAATCCCCGCCCATAAGCCAAGGGACGGTGATTTGCGGAGCAAGGATGGCCAGATAATACCAAAGATACTTTTGAAGCGCGTACGTAGGGCTCGCGTAGATGGCGGTGAATTCAAAGGTCTGGTGGTCCCACTCAACCCGAGCATGAATAAATTGGCGGTGCGCTAAACGGACACGAACGCCGACATTCTCCTGCCAGAGTAACCAAATGTCACCCGAGTAACCCGTAGACTCGACCCGAAAGGAGTGGTGAAAGCCCAAAGACCGAATAACCCGCCCAGCACGATCGCCGCTAATACGAGGCTCAACCAAGACCACCAAGCGGGGCTTATGAAGACGAAGATAATTCCGCAAAATGGGTTTGAAGGTCCGACCTCCAGCCCCTTGGCAATTCCAGATAAAAATCGTCATAAACACGATCGAAGGAATGGGAATTAACTCGACTCGGTCGAAGCCGGGACAACGGACTCACTGGGATCATGACTAGGAAGGAGCACCGGAAGGGGAACGGGCTCCTCCATCGTGGTATCGGAAGGGGTTGTAGCAGCTGCGGTGCTCTGCGGTATGGAACTCGGGTCAGGGGGTCGGGGAGGAGGGATATCGTAATTAGGATGGGGGAGAGGCGACGTG
>JANSVB020000188.1:640716-651030 GCA_025504935.2 Erythroxylum haughtii
GTGACTTAAAATTTTCATAAGTTACTTTCAATTTGTATAAAAAATAGGGACCTGTTAAAAATTAAAACAATAGGTGCCTGTCAGACGATAGTAGCCTGTTAAAGTATAAGACTTGTTGAAAATAATAAAAAGGAAGGCGTCTGTTAAAATCAAAGGAACCGTCAGCAAGTTGAAAACAGAAGGGGCCTATTATAAAAATGTCATTCTCTTTCTGAAATGAACATATACACAATATAATCCAAACATATAAAAAATAAGGGGGGAGAGAGAGAAGAACGACATAGTCGATTTATAATGGTTTGGCTTACAAGCCAAGCCTACGTCCAGTCCCCAAGTATCCAACTTGAGTGTTTCACTATAAAATTAAATAGTAATTTGATGAGCCTCTTCAAGCTCACGGGTACATATTTTTCAAGATTCTCTAACCTTCCACGCTCGAAGTGTATAACAAGCTTCCAAAAGCTCACAGAAAAATAAATTGTAGAATAAAAAATAATTTCTATCTTGATAGAGGGATTTCACTTTCTAAGGCACAATAAGAATGATATAACTCTCAAGAATATAGATGCTGCTCAAATGTTTCGAAAGTCTTTGTATGCTTGCTGCTTAACAATTATTATTGCTCTTTGTTAAATAATCAATTTTTTCAACTAGCTGTTGCTTCACTTGCATTTTTAGTTAATTGGAAGGATTTAAATTTGGATAACTTTAATGTCATGTTTGCCAAAAATCTTCCAATAATCACGGGGATAATATACGACTTTCATAATTAGTAAGATCATTTCGGATAAACCATTTTTAATAAGGTAAGTTCATAAAGAATGTTCCTAGAAGAAAGGAATCGTATTTCTTATAATTTTATTTTCTTTTGAGAATTAACCCGTTAATGATAAAAAGAAATAAATCCAATTTGAAATTTTAAATATTATATAGTTATTATCAAAATCGTTAAATATAAACCTTGTGGTAACAAGATTTGCTTTGCCAACTCTTCTCAAATAATATTCATTTATTCTTTCTATAATAATGTTCTGCCTTATTTGTTGAAGAAGTTGGAAGGTTAACACAAGTTGGGCAAATGACTTGGAAATTTTGAGATTTTGCGATGAGAAGTAAGGGGGTACTTGGTTCATGGGTTTGTAAGACATTAATGGGTATGGAAGTAAAAAACTTCGGTTGGTTATATATTATTATTGCATGAACAATATTTTCATATATGAGTTTAGGGATTATTTCATACTCCTAAATATATGAGAAATGAAGGTCATTCCTTCCTCCTTTTTTAATAAAATAATATAATTAATTAACTAACTATATTAAATATAATTAGTTAAAATTAAATATATTCTAAATAGAATTAATTAGAATATAATTAAATATATTCTAGATATAATTAATTAGAATATACTAAATATAATTAATTAGAATATATTAAATATAATTAATTAAAATTAAATATATTCTAAATATAATTATTAAGAATATATTAAAATCTGATTTAAAATAAAATTTTAATTAATTTTTATTTTTAACAAAACAATATAATTAATTAAAATATATTAAAATTTGAGTAAAAATTAGCAAAAATTTATTTTTTTCCTTTTTTAGTAATACAATATAATTAATTAGAATTTGTCTCAAGATTTTGAATAAATCAACTATTATCAATGATAATAGTAATATTTCCTTCGTCCTAAACAATCATCGTAATTATATGATTGTATTCATTCCTATCCTATTATCATTCTCTATTGTGAACTAACCTCCTCCTAATTCTACAGGAATTAAACAATGGTAAAAGACAATCACACAGACGTGATAATATAAATTGATATGCATGACTATTTTGACGTGATTTTAATAAAATATTACAAAATTTCATTATATTTTTAATAGTTAGTAATTTTTACAATAAAAATACATTTTTTAGAATGCATAAAAATATAAAGAACGTTTATAAGCTTTCCTTCACTTCCATTGACGAGGAAACAATTAAGAAAGGTATAATGAGGCTGGTGCTTTTTCTGAGGACATAAGGGAGTGTTGTGTGTTGAACACGGCAGCCGCAAGACGAGAAAAGGATGGGTCCAAAAGTAGGCACCGTCTTTTATGGAAATGAGGCTGATAGGGGATTCAATTAAAGAGACACATGTATTTATACGTTGTTTCTTTATTGCCTCTTCTTGACTTTGCATGGTGTATGCATTGCCTAAAGCTTCACTTCCTCCAAGAGAAAAGAAAGAAAAAGGCCAAATGACAAGCAAAACGGAATTTGCACATGCATGTCCTAGGTTTCTACGCTACACGTCCTGTGTATAAAACCTAATCATTTTTACATGTATTATCATCGTGCTCCAAAGGCCTAATCATTTCAACTCTTATACATTAATTTTTGTCCACGGTTGATTTTCCATCCTTTCAAAATCTCAGGATTCTTTCTTAGAAAATATCATGTTTACATCAAAATGATTTGTGTATTCTTTTTATCTCCCAACATTAATTCGATTCCATAATTCAAAACAAAAATATAATGACCCTTTTCGACGAAGGGAGAGAAACGTAAAAGGAGGAGCTGCATCCACCTAATTCTCCCGAGTCCCTCCTTACAAAATTAAAGCAAGTTTGAACTTTGAGTTAGCAACCACGAACAAGACATCACATCTTTGCATAAAAGTCTTTGGTCATAGACTGCAAACATTTCCGGTTCTCTTCTAAGGCGTGGACTTTAATTTCGCTTCATATCCTTATATCCTGATGACCTTGAGGCTTCTGATCAGTATTTTCATAGTCATCACGAAGCACCAGCACGAGCCATGAAATCTTTTCCCAGAAGAGGCGTGAGGCAATACAGAAAATCTGAAGTTCCGCGCTTTCGTTGGACTCCTGAGCTTCATCAACATTTTGTTGATGCCATCGAGAGCCTTGGTGGTAAATACAGTAAGTAGTCTTGATGATCGTTTCTCCTAACGCTTTAGTGATATCAAGTCTGACCTTTTCCAAAACTAGATTCCAAGATTCAATATCGAGCTACCTTAGTTAGGTTGTTGAAAACTTTGGGTTATATATGTGCACATATAACCCCAAAATAAAACCAAGAAAAAGCACAGGTAAAAGATGACAAATAATAAGTAAGATACAGTGACATGGTTATGGTTTTAATTTGCAGGTGCAACACCTAAGAGAATTCTGCAGATGATGAGTGTTAATGAGCTTAATATTTCTCACATCAAAAGCCATCTTCAGGTACTTGTGTCAAACTTTTCTTTAATTTTCATCCTGAATTATTTAGAAATACGTATCTATACTTATCTTAAGAACTTTTTGATATATAAAAATTTAAGTTCTAATCTCTTCAAAAAGTGGTAGATAGTTCAAGTTGCCAAACAATAATCTGAAATAGGCAAGAGCTACAAGACAAACAAAAGGGAATAAAGGGATCACTTACTAATTATTGTTTTGGAAGGAACGAGGAAAAATATCTAGATCAAGTGTTCAATTACTAACTAAAATTTCTCATTGAATTATTAAATCTTAAAAAAGATCATGCAATTTATAATGTAACTTAAGAAATAGCAGAAAGAGATAGAAAAAAAAGATGTTTTTTTAAGTACATGAAAACAAGAAAAAAGAAGATTGAAGAAAATAAAAAAATTTGTTTCAATTACTAAACTTTTTGCAAATGCATATTTTTGTACAAATATACACTTTTCATATGTTTTTTTAAAATTGAATGAAATTTTATTCACACTAGCATAAACTATTACAACATTACAATGAGTTCCTAGTCACAGCTTGTTCAGTTGAATACAAACAAGTTAGAAGTTATAAGCAACCCAAACTTAGAGATTCCATCTACATTTCATTTCAGGAGTGAGTTTGTTTTGCACATTTTTTGTTGTCGTGATCTTTCTAATCCAATTTAAGATGTTACCAACTAGTTGATGCTTCCCAATGTTAGCTCTTTTGTACAATATGTTGTTTCTTTCTCTCCAAATTGAGTAAATGGTTGTGGTGAAAGCAATATTGAAGAGCTCTGCATGCTTCTTAAGTTGTTTAGCTTTCTTAATGACCTAGTTCAAGAGTCCATTTAATTCGTTAGTCTAGAAGTGCTCCACTAGCATATGTAGCACCCTACTCCAAATAGTTTTGGAATACCTGCAGAGGAAAAATAGGTGTTTCCTATCCTGCTTAATTTTTTGCATAACATACATATGGGGTCATATATACCAAACCATATGTTTTTTTGGTTTTGATTATGTTCTTTATCACAAGCTAAGCGACTAAGGAAGCTATGGGGTTTAAGGAGTGTTTCCAAAGTAATTCATACCATGGTACATCTCCCAGGTTTTATACAAATTTTATAGCAAGATTCATTTGTAAAGATCCTTTGGAATTTAAAGTCCAAGCAATGTTTTCCTCCCTATGCAGACGATGGAGTTGAGGTAAATAAGTTGTTAAGGGGGAGAATCCTCTGAAATTTCCAAACCATTCTCCCTATTGGATGAGTGAAGAGATTCTAGCATTAGTAGGGATTCTATTTCTCAAATGAACTATTTCATTTCTCAATATAAGAGGACCTAGATTAGTCCTTTTGTCATAAGATATCCATATGTTTTCCCCATTTCCCAATTTATGTTTAATCCAGGGATATAACACGCTCCTCAAGGTCAACAAATGGATAAAGTTCTAAGAATGTTCCCTGTTGCTTATCATCATCCAGAAGTTTTTATTTTTATGGTAGAATTCATCAATCCATTTGATCCATAGGGCTCCTTTGTCCATATGTATTCTCCAAATCTTTTTACTCAATAGGAAGTTTTTCATAAAAGATATAGGAATAATTCCCAAGGCCCCTTCCTCTTAGGAGTAGTTATTTCCTCCCATTTAAATTTTACACCCTTTGAATTTTCTAATTTTCCACACTATGTCAATGTCCTTGATGACTCTCTTTAGCAGTAGAAAGTGTGCACTCCAATGAATATGCAGGTTGTTAAGGACTGAATTGATTAGAGTAAGCTTGGCCATAAGGGATAAAAACTTGTTCTACCATGCATTGATTATGGCTTTGTACTTTTCAATGAGAGGAATGTAATAAAACAATTTTTGTTATAGGGATGCCAAGGTGTTTAAAGGGAGGACTATGAATTACAAAGCCTAAACTTCTACTCAAAATAGCTTAGTTGCTCACATCAAAAGAGATAAACATGTTGCTCTAATGGCGTCAAAAGCTTTGTAGAAATTAACTTTGAATAAACAACTTCTAATGGCTCTTTATGAATTGTAATATTTTTTAACTCCTGTATTAGAAGGATATTATCTACAATAGATCTCCTAGTGATGAAAGATCCTTGAGCTAGATTTATAGCTTCCATTAATGCTATATTCAATTTGTTGGCTAATAACTTGACGATTACTTTGTAAAGTGTGTTAAAAATGAGATAGGTCTATAATCCACCATGTAAGAAGAATTTTGCTTCTTAGGAATGAGGAAAATGTAGCTATAAATCATTTATTTTAACATATTAGAGGAACCAAAAAAATTTACAACTACTTTAATGAAGAGATTTCTAGTGATATCCCTGATTTTCTCAAAGAAACAAGCAGATAACCCATTAAGTTTTGGGGCTTTAGAGGGATGCAAACCGAATAAAACTTTTTTGAAAGGCCCTTCAAATATTGACTGATGGTGCTATTAAATAATCTCTTTAAATTAAAATATGTAGGATTAGATTCATTAGTCCTCATCAGATTGATAAAGAAATTCTTGGCTAGTTATTACATGCTATTCTGAGTAGAGAATGTTTTCCCCATGTTATCTTGGAGCTCCATAATTTTATTCATGTTTCTTTCTGCTAAGAAGGAATGATGAAAAAATTTGGTGTTAGCATCTTCCTCTTTTAACAAGTTAATCTTTTATTTTTTTATTTAAAATTGAATTGTGCAAATTTAGAGCTTCTTGATGTTCCTTTAGCCTTTTAGTTTCAACTGCTCTCTAAGCATTATTATGCTTGTAGCAGTCCTATTAAGCCTTCTCAATTTGTTCTTGGTTTCAGTAACATCTTTAATTTGATTACTAACAAAACTCTTAAGCTAGTTTGACAAGTTTGAGCTTTTTCATAAGCTGAAAAGCTTTATAACCTGTCACTACTTGATTTTAACTATTAAGAACAATTTCTTGGAAACCCTCTTTAAGAGTTAATCCATTGAAGAATCTGAAAGGAGCTCAAAACATTTTGAAAGGAATATAGTTCTAAATATGAATGAAAGAGTGATCAGAATAGGAATTTTCACCAAAATGTGTATAAGAATGTTGATTTAACCAAAATTGGTTAACCAATGCTCTAATTAGCTTTTTCCTGATAAACAAATCTCCTTACTGCTTGTTAGTCTATGTGAATAATCTACCTATAAAGCTAAGATCCACCAAGTTAATCACTTGGTCGAAATTAGTGAGTTGTCTACAAGTTCCTAGGTTATACCTCCTTCCTCCTTCTTCCTCCAGAAAAGATAGGGTGCAATTAAAATCTCCTGCTAGTAACTAAGGATTTGTTATTCTAACTTGAATAGCTTTGAGGTCTTCTCATAATTTTTCTCTTTCGAATGATAAATTAGAAATATAGATCACTTTCAAATCAAATTTAGAATGTAGACTAACAATTTGACATTTCAAATGCATAAATTGGTCACTTTCGCATGTTACTTAGACATCTACCTTGTTTGAGTTATAAATTCAAATAATCCTCCCATTGTAATGTAAAAGATAGTTTCAAAGGATTTTCCATTATGCTCCTAAAAACTTGAGGCCATACTACATTTGAGGTAGCTTTAGTTTACTTTCAAGGAGCCCCACTGTACAAGGCTTCTTGTAAAAAATGACCTCCTTCATAATTGACCTTTTTAGAGGATCATTTAACCACAAGGATTGTCATCAAGGAGTTGGTCCCCTTTTAGATTGTTTTTTTTTCCTTTTCTTTTAGCTAAAATTTTCCTAGAATTAGTAGCAAGATCCTTGACTTCTTCCTAATCCAATTGATTCTCTATAAGTATGGAAGATTTCCCTTAGTTGGTTTAAGGTCTAGCTATGAATTAATCATTTTAGTAGCGATTTGATTCTCCTCCATTTCTTCAATTACTTCAATTGTTTATGTTTTTGTCTCTTTAAATCCCTCCTCGTTAGATTTTTTGAGATTTTCTAGGGTGTCTAGTCTCATAAGTTCTTCATGCCCTCCTGTTTTAAAAACCTTTCCAGTGGCTTTCCATTTTCTGTTAACATTGTTAGGCTTTCATGGATAAGTGATAGGAATTGATATCTCACCATTTCTCCTTCTTCTCCTAATTTCATAAATAGAATGCTCTATAGTAATTGTGAATTTTTCTTAACTTGAACACATATTTGCAAAACAAATCCCCTTCATATTAGTTGTTTGAGAGTCCATACATATTTGCTTCCTAGGGAGCTAGCAAGGGAGCTTAGTTGTTCAGTTGTCTAGAATTCTAAGGAGGCGTGAAAATTAATCAAATGGGAAAGGTATCTATGTTAGCTCTGTCATATTCAATACCTGCCTTCCATTTTTAGATGAACATGGGTTGACCACCTACATGCTAAGGGCCTTACTCTAATATCTCATTTAAAAAAGACTAATATTTGCATTTGAAAATAAAAGATCCATCTTCAATCAACATTGTTTTTTTTATCCATTTCTTGCTCCATTCTGCTATTGCCCAAGCATGAACCATTGGGAATGGGAATGCGGTCCTTTTTCTCCAAAAGAAACCAACTAGGTCTATGGACCATACAGTAGCTCTAACTTTAAGAAGCTTTATAGGAGGGGTAACTACGCTATCTATCATCACATTCTGGATATGTTTCAGCTTGCCCTCTTTGTGCTAGATATTCAATCTATTCTTCCGTCCTCCATCAGATTGTTTCGGTACTTTTGAAGCATCAAAGGAAAGTCCATTATTGACATTCTCAACTAAACTCACTTGACCTGGAGCTTCTCCAAGTTTTACACCATTTATATCTCGGGTGAGTTTTGGAAACTCCTCCAAAGACAAAGTTGGAGAGGATGTTCCACTAACCTCCTTTGTGGATTGCAAGGCCAAAGAATAGCCTTCCATTGATGAAAAAACTTCTCAAAGGAAATCACCTAAGGTCTACACCAGGGAGGCAAAAAACCAATCGGGAAAGCTTATTTCATAATGATAATCTTAAGAAAGGATGTTTAAAAAAATTGAGAAATATTAAGACTTTATATGCAATATATAAAGTCTTCATATAGTTTAATTGTTGTGGTCTATCAATAGATACAAGTAAAATGATGAATCTTCTCTCAGGCTTAAACACCTCTTGACATATCTACCTATCATTCTTTCTTTTATATCAAGCCTAAAACCAAATAATTAAGAGTGCACCTCTTCTAACACAAGTTTTCTAAAGCTAAGAAAATAGATGCTATCTAATTAAGAAAATATGACTGAAGCTATATTAAGCTATCTTCCTTTAGGCTGGATTGGCAAAGAGCATTTTGAACTTTTTGTTGTAATTTAGACAAAGAAAAACATTCATGAGTTTTGTACTTAACATGAATAAGGTGTGGGAACAGTTATTGGTCGCAAGAAACTTGGTCATTATCAATTATATGATTACTCCATAATGCACATCTCCATTTCTTATTCAGATGTACAGGAACATGAAGGATCACAGCAGGGTTGATGACCTTGTGTGCAATCGACATTTACAGACAAGGAAAGCACGAATGTCAATATGTTCCTCCAAAAGGTATATAAATGTCTTAATTATTTTTTTTAGATTTTCTATTACCATAACCAAACACATAAATCTTTAAGATGTTTCGAAGTCGCACAAATAGTAAGATTATTAAGATCTTAGTACAAATTAATATTACATTCATACAATAAGATAAGCACAATTATAATAAATCATTACAACACAACTAACTATACAATTACAATATTGTGACAATCGCAATTGCTGGCTTCATCTTAAGACTTTAGAATTATCTTAAAAAATTTCGAAGATAATTTATTTTAATTTAAAAGTTGCACCTTATATTCGAAACTTAACAATAAATTTATAATAAATAAGAAACTCTATAAATGAGAAATTAGAATTTTGACATATAAATAATATCAAAGTAGCATTGAAGTTCAATCTAATTTAGTTCTAAACAAAAATTTCTGAAATTATAATTGAAAAAGCATGTAAAAATACCTTGTCAACATATGTTTTGTATCATATGGTTCTTTATCTCTTATAATTTATAGTATGTCGAACAATCCATATGCACTTCCGTTATATGTATAGATATATAAAATTTAATTGAGACTTCTTGAATATTCATTAAATGATATATACATATATATAGTCATCTGCATGAAGTTTGTTTTAAATAAATATTCTCTTCGAATACTCACTTTAATCTTAAAAGTTAGGAGAATGTTTAAAAGAAAAGAATTAAAGAGTCATCATTTGAATAATTTTAAAAATTATTATGATTAATATTATTTAAATTACTCCATATATATCATAAATTATTTATTAGTATGAAGGACTAATTTAATAACTAAGCAAATGTTGTTTTAAGACCTTTTCTATTAAAATTTTGGAAGAAGGTTCACTCTATCGCCCATACGTTCTTTGTTTTTTTTGTTCAGGCAGCTTAAGGAAGAGCTTAAAGAAACAAGAACAGAGAGATGTGCTTCTAAATCTCAAATTTCATCTGAAGAGGGCATCCAACCTCTTGCAGATAAACAATGTGTTGGGCAGGATGCTGAGGTAAAACCCCTCTCCCGTTTTATTTCTCCCTCCTAATCTTTTTCTGGTCACTATCTACCGAGTGAACATGTTGAAGTTCAGTCTTAACGAGTTAATGCTTGGCCTTTACTTAAGATAGTTCAGTATTAATGTAAGTTTAGATTCCTTATTCGTCATTGGGTACGTTTCTTTGTTATATGATCGACATCAATATTCATAGTAGTTCACTTTGTTTTTAATAAAATTTTACTTCTGCAGAATTCAGGAGAAAACTTCCTGCCTAGAATTTCCAACGAAGAAGAGCACGATCGCGAGCTAACTCAGATTTGTCAGCTCTCACTATCCTTCATACCTTCATTATCCTCAATAATAGAGGCCTCAGAAGAACGAGATTTACTGCCTTTAATTGCTAATCAAGGTTTCCCATTCAACTCAATACCAAATCATCAGATTCTAGACATTTCGGAATTCAACTCTTTTGGAAGCAATCACGTAAACCTAGATTTGACCATTTAATTGAATGAGATAGTTTCCAA
>JANSVB020000188.1:694599-705719 GCA_025504935.2 Erythroxylum haughtii
GGAAATATGCTTTCCGTCGCTAATTTCCAACGGTATATTTTTCATCGGTAATTTATTACCGACGGCAATATTGTTCCGTCGCTAATTTCCGTTGCAAATTTTGTCGGGACAAATTCCCTCCAAATTTAGCGACGAATATTATTACCGTCGCTAAATCACTCAATTTTAGCGTTTGCCGACGGAAATTTTTCCGTTGCTAATTTTCCGTCGCTAATCTACATTTTTCTTGTAGTGGTTCATTCTTCATATCAGAAGTCTTTTTTTAGTTCAATTTAATGATATTAAGATAATTTTAACAATTTGAACTAATAATATTTCTATACAATTTAATTTTATAATAATAATAAAATAATTTAGAATAAAAATATATCGATGCATTATATACAAAACATATTTTTTAAATATTATGGATTAAAAATGTTACAAGTAACATGTCGTTACATTATTAAAAATGCAACAATTAACATTTCGCTACGTTATGAAAATTGTATCTATGAAGAGAAAAAACATAAATAAAACTATTTACCTATATTTTTTTAATGCTTAAGCTATAAAAAATTGTCGTAGTATTAGCAATGAGTTTCAGAAACATCAATTGTAATATTTAATTACGGGGAAACGATGATGCTCTATGCTACAAAACTAAAACATCACAAAACACTATCCGTGACAAACAATTGGCTGCAGTTTGTTTTTTCGTGAGCAATTGTCTTCTTTGTCGTGGAGTAATCTGAAATGTTAGTTTGAGGTGAAACGTGATACTCTTGTAAAACAAATCGTGATACTCTTGTAAAACAAGCAGTTTGTATGCATATTTACGCATCTTAGGCACAGAGAGAATTTAAGAAATTGAGAGTATTATTGGGGCTATTAATGACAATCACTTCAATGATGCCGGTTTTTTCTACACGTACAATATTCCGCGGTAAAACTGGTCCCCTGGCAGGCATTGATAATTGAAGACGGGGGCCAAATCACCCTTTCTATTTCACCAAATATTTTGCCTTTTCCTTGCAAGTTGTGCCATTTATATCTTTTATAATTGAAGATGAGGGCCTAGTGCCCTTTCTATCTCACCAAATATTTTGGCTTTTCCTTGCAAGTTGTGCCATATATATCCTCTATAAAAGAGACTCTTTATTGTTACCATTTCATCCATATTCGAGCTATATAGGCATGGCTAACAAAACAGAAGGTTCAACTGATAATACCATAACAGGAGATAAGTACAGGTCTTTCTTGTATGATGAAGCTCAGACCACTGAGTGGAGACATGGTGGCCCTCCCAGTTACGATGGTGTCAACCATCTCTTTGAAGAAGGCCGAACAAAGGTCCTCCCTACTTCTTCATTTTCTGATCCCCTCTTATTTTGCTTTGTCTTCAACTCATGTGCCTAACAAATAACCAGGAATGGCCAAAAGGATCACTAGAAGAAATAGTTCAAAATGCTATCAAATCATGGGAAATGGAGGTCTCGCATAAGATTCGTTTACAAGACATCAAAACCATAAACCCTGAGAAATTCAAGCTCGTTGTTAATGGTATACATCATTATATTTGCTTTTCTTCAAAGTTTGTGCAAGTACTAGAACGAATACATCCATAGGAAAAATGGTTGTATGAGTATCAGAAGATGTTATCCTCTCCCTTTCTTCTTTATTTTTGTTTTTAGTTTTTTTACTTTTAACTCTTTACATATCTAACAAGATTTGAAACAGCTCAACTTGTCAAACTTCTGTGTTCTCTCCTATAGTTAATCTTAGACAATAGCATCAACTTATACCGTTTGTTAGGCACTTCTCAACAGCGGAAGAAAATTTATGTTTTAATTAGGGAGGGAGGGGCTTTCAGCAGAAGAGGTACTGAAGATAGGCAGTTACAATGCTTTGTTGAAGAATAATTTACCGGAGGAGTTTCAGTACTATCAAGCACATGAAGAAAGCTTTGAGTCATCACATGAAGCCTTCACAACTGCACTTCCTCGTGGTTTTGCATGGGAATTGCTTAGTGTGTACTCTGGACCTCCTGTTATTTCTTTCAAGTTCAGGCATTGGGGTTTCTTTGAAGGTCCTTTCAAAGGCCACGCTCCTACCGGACAAAAAGTTGAGTTCTACGGATTAGGAGTGCTTAAGGTAAGAATGATCTATACATTTTTTCAGCCCCTTCTTATTTAATACGTTCTTGGAAAACGGGTTCTATATATCTTTTTTTTTCTAACATATGTTTTGATCTTCTGTAATTGTTAACAATTAAGATTCGGGAAATCATATATATACTAGTTCAATTATATATTTGTTATAAAAGTATAAACATTGTATTTAAAGCCTATCTATATCTGAATCACACAGTATCTAATTCTATTTAACTTACTATATTAAAACAAAATAAATTTATCCATTTAAGCCTTTCATCAAACAATTTGATTTGCTTCATTCATACATCAACCCTTCTCTTTCTCTGCAATTGTTATTGGTATATTCGAACCATAAGAGCTAAGTTGTGAGGTCTTACCTTTCGCACTTTCTATCCATCTCTATAAAATCATAAGAATCTGAATCTACTAATATAATTTGACGTATTAAGTATCTGTAGTTGATAGAAATCCTACAACTTCCATCCATCACTAGAATCCTAATAATCTTCTACTCTTTTTCCAATATTGTCGTTGAAGAATTTCTCCAAATTAAGGTTAGTAAAGTTTTATTTAGCATCCAATTATCAACCTAGAACACCACAAACTTACCTCTGCTCATGTTCTACTGAATTGCTCTACTAGTTAACTTGATTCCAGCTTGAAGCAAAACTCTTTTAATTTCACTCTCCTTGCTTTCACAATTTTATGCTCTTCATTCTCTTTATCAATTTTCCATCTTAACACCTTCCACACACGATTTGTCTTCCTTTCTTGTTATTAGTTATTTTGATGGGCTCCTTTCCTGGAACCTAACAAGAAAGCAATCAAAAGTCTCTTTGACCATTACCCTGCTTACATCTTACTTCTATTTCCTTGCTTCCTTAGGCTTCCGATGTCTTCTTGCTCCTATATCCCTTTTCTCCTCTCCTAAATCTTCTCCCTATGTTGTTATGGAACTTAAGGCTTTTGGTTATGAACTTGTTCCTACCCCTTTGTCCCTATTTTGTGACACTTACTATTCATATTGAGGATTCCTACCTACTCTAAGGAAGTGATGTAACAACCCTTGCTAAACTTCCCCCGACGACCTTGATAAACCTACTAAGTGAACTTGGAGTTGAGCACTAGGTGATGCTTCATCAACCTTTGACTGTTAACCCCTTTTTACCCTATTATTGGGTCCTCTTCCTTCAACTCCCTATTGATCTCTCCCCTAATTGAGGCGCTGTAACAAGATGTGGTCAAATTTTAGAGCAGACAAGTAGGATACTTTGTTGATGAAAGAGTTGCATTTTCAATAGTGCCATCTAGGACCTTGAAAAACTACTCTGGATCATATTTGGATAATAAATTGCTTAATGATTATGAACAATTCCTATTCAACTTCTTGGATACCCAGAGCTTGTAGAAAGTATTGGAATGGTGGCTCTATCAAATTATGGGAAATCCTCTTCTTATATTAAAATGCAGGTCGAAGTTAAGTTTAAGGAAAGCTAGAGCATATCCCTTTGTGGATTTAATTTCATAGCCTTCCTATAGAATATTAGATAATAGCCGGGTTAAGTCACCTTACAAGTGTGATAAGGCATCTTGTCTATATATATAAGCATAACTCCACAAAGATACGTGTTGGATTTGTAAGAATATGCATGGAAGTAGCCATGAAAGTGGATCTTCCTGAGGTCATGTCAATCATAAGGTTAGATGAACAATGATCCTTTACAAAAGAGATACCTGAAATTAGATATCAATGAGAACAACAAAATATATCAAAAAGATTTAGAGAGATACAAAAAGTAGGTGTAAATTAAGCTTTTAGAAGATATCCTTAACATTCAACAATGTAATGGAGAAGGAACTATTGACAATGTTAAGACAAATACTAAATAAGTAAATGATATTGTTCCTTTAATTATACCACCAAGATCTCTAACTTCCCAAAATCTAAAATTAAATAAGTAAACAAATTAAAACCACTCCAAAGAGCACATGGAATCCGCTTGGGTTGATCTAAAAAAAATGATATAATTGGTAAAGGTCCTGAGGATAAGGCAATAAGTCTTAATCATGGGAAAAATGGAAAACAACCATGAAAAATAAGATGAAAAGATCTCAAACCCATATATTATCTCCATATTAGTGGTTTATAACTTTAGAGGCATGAATTACCCAAGAAGAAATAGATAGTCGTTGATTATCTAAGATTAACTTTATACTATAAGGGCTTTGGAAACAATGGTAAAAGTTCTTAATATGCAACATTTCAAGGGGATTTAAAGAAAAAATTGTGAAACAATCACTAATCATTAGTTTCCCTTTAATGGTTAAATCATGATCAGTTATGACCCTAATAAGGTTAAAGTGAACTAGGTTTCATCCTTAGGTTAGTATGTCCTTTTGGAAGTGCAACAACTAGATGAAACCCTATACGATCACATTATGTCATGCGTCGGACCTAAAATTTCAAAGAAGGCAATTGTGGAATGATCTAAAATTGATAGGGTCCTTTATAAACCAACTTGGTTAGTCATAGGAAAGTTCAGCTACATTTTATTTTCCTAGGAAGCAAAATAAGATAGGCTATATGAGAGATGCATAAATGATGATCTTTTGGAATGCCTATTGGCTACTTAACTTATTGATATAAATGTTAGAGGAGCCTTCTAAACTTGTTTAAATAAACAAATTAATAATTGGCTAATCAAAAAGAAATTAGTTCGAACCATTATAAATCTTGCATTGCTCCACAAATTTATGTTTAACTCAAACAATTTCAACAAACCTTTTTACTCATACCATTTAACATAAACTTGGGGCTTAGAAATAATTATTTCAAATTTCTATTCAAATTTAACAAATTTCTTATTAAATATGAGGGATTTTATGAAACTATATTTACAAGATAGGGAATTAGGTTAAATGATATGAAACTTTCAAGATATTAAGGAAACATTAATAGATGAGAACTAAACTTAAGCAACTATTGTTTGATAAAATAAAAAACACCAGGAAGCTATATTGAAAGCTTCTTCTTTGATAAGTATCCAAGCTCAGGTGGATTAAGCTCTAAAGGATCCTATAGTCAAAACAGAAGAACGAAATGCTCTTCAAGCTAACTCTAGGCCACTCAAATAAAAAGTCAAGATTAACAGGGTGAAGGAAGGTGATACAAACTCTAGATACTTCCATAATGTTATTCTATATTGTAAGAATAAGAACATGATCACCTAAATTTTGATTGATGGTGTTACTTAAAATAAGAAATATGATCTTAAGGGTATAGTGCCCAACTATTTTAAGAAGCTTCTAGGTTATTATCAACATTAATCATCATATCTAGGGTATTTAAAGCAATTTATCACTTAATTCATTAGACACTCCATTCATACATTCCTTATACACCATTTCAATAAACTTGATGTTGAGTTTACTTTAAAGAAAGCCTTTATCTTAGATGGTTGTAATGTCCTCAGTATCCAAATATCCTGGCACTTAATTGGTAACTCATCACTTACTAAAATAATTATATAGATCTTTTCTAGAAGGATCATGCAAAAAGAGTTTATCATAAAATATATGACGCTCACTCCTAAGAAGCCAAATTTGGATTCTTTAAATGACATAAGGCCTATCTCTTTCTACAATGTTACCTATAAGACTATCTCTAAAATGTTAGCCGATAGACTTAAAGAAGAAACAGATTCATTCATCGATATAATTTATCAAGCATTTATTATAGGGAGGCCCAATTGGTTTTCAAGAAATATAAAACTAAGAGAGTATTAATCCATGCATTTCCAGATCTACAACTTGCTTATCTCCATAGCATTCTAGTAGTTCTTCTGTGTTGTTTCTCAAGTTGAAGTTGTCTTGACCTTCTATTGAGTTTATCATACAATTAAAAGTCCTTTTTGATTAGCTCTCTAATTTCTTTGATTTTGTTCTGTAAATCCTCTAAAAGATCAAAATAAAAGCATATATAAAGCTCACATTGAATCGCACATTGTTCCACTTCATTTTAGCTTGCACATGAATTAGTAACTCCTCTAAAACTATGTAATCCCCTTTTGCATTCCCAACTAATAATTTGCTAAAGTACAAATGTATAAGTAGTTAACTATGACTTATTTTTAAATATTAGTGTTGTAATTCATTTTCTCTTTGAAAATAAGTCCTATTATATCTCATTTCTATTTTTAATTCCATTTAAAAGTTTGGAGGTACTTTAATCGCAGTAAAAAGTTATGAAAATTTGTTAAAAGACTTTGTGTTATTTAAATACACTTATAATTGTATTTTTTTAGCTAATTCAAGATATGTTATTTATTGAATTAAAGAAATTAAGTTCTATTATATAGATAAAATATAAAATAGTGTTTTTAGCTATTTGGCTTTCAATTGCAAATTCCACATTATGCACCATAAGATAATGGATAAACATCAAAATCAAAACCAACCAAAATCAACCATAAAAGATTATTACTCTTTGGGCGTTTCCTATATGTCATGATCAAGTGATCATCAAAGTGCTGACTTGGCAGGTGGACGAATCGTTGAGGGCAGAGGACGTTGAGCTTTATTTCGATCCTTCAGAGTTAATGGGAGACCTACTGGGAGGACCATCTGTCTCTCCATACGAAATCCCAATCAACACTGGTAAAACTGCAACTGCAACTCATGGCTGCCCATTTTCCAAGTGAATGGAGGTTAATATCATATTTGTAATAATGAGGCAAGTCAACTGCACCAAATAGTTCCTGAACATCTTATCTACTTTCGTTTTTAGTGCTTCTACATGTTCTAAACAAAATCAATACCAATATAATTATCAATATGCCTGGCCTTTACTTTTTTATTTCACACACACATAACCCTACATGTTTATTTTTTATTTCTCTCTCTCACACACATACATATATATATATATATATATATATAGCTTCTTTTAAAAGTAAATAATGAAATTAAATATAAACAAGTATAAAAGGATTTTAAAAAAAACTGTTAGACAAGGTCAAAACAATGGAAGAATCTGTAGGAAGGTTAAAAGTAAAGCCATCATCCTAAGAAAACAATTGAAGGGTAAGTATAAAAGGAAATGCTATGAATACCGTACCAGATTTAATATTACATTGAGTTCTGGTATGGTATTATACTGATACCGATTAATACCAGATACCGTTTCGGGTAATTTTTTAAATTTATAAAATAATCCTTGAATGTTTTTTTAAATTACAAAATAGTCAATTATCATATTGTACAGTTATACTATAGATTTTTAACCCTGTATCCAAAAATCATAATAATAAATAATAATCACAATTTTAATTTCATTTATAAGATTAATGTAATAATTATTAATAAATATAATTAAATTTCAAAATATTCTTTCAAATATATAAATTTCAAACAAATTTTGATTTAATAATTAAAATTTTATAAAATAAATATTAGTTTATAAATAATAATGTTTGAATTATTTATTTTAAAAAATAAAATATTTTTATTAATACTTTATTAATAATATTATATAAAATCTTTAAAAATATTTATTTAATTTATAATTATTATTAGTAATAAAAATATTTATTATTATTTTAAAAACAAAAATTAAAAATTCATAATAATTATAAAAGTTGAAGTAAATAAAATTGCCCTTAATTGGATTTTCCTTCTAGATCTCCCGCTTTACTTTATATCGTGATTAATATACAAGATCTCATCTTGGTGTTAAGACTTAATGGGTAGTTAGTCCATCAAACTACTAGCGTCAGTTTAATCATCATTCTTTGTAAAACATCTAGAAGTAATGATATCATTATAAACTCTTTATTTGAGTGAATGTTCCCTAATAAAAGTTTCAATTAATAATCCCAACATGTAGGCACCAGATTGATACTCTGTAAAAATACATTTTGATCATATCAAGAATTATAATGAAACACATATGAGTTCACCACTCATCAAGATTGTGGTTCGTTATAAAAGAATGCTAAAACGTATGTTTTTAGATTAAAGAAACAACCTACTTTAATCATTAAAAATATACGTGATTCTAGATTCATTTAATAATGTCATTATAGTCAACTACTATCATAATATAAAACTCATCATTTCCTTAAAGTAAATTCCTTTACTTATACGGAGATAAATCGCAACACTACAGTCTAAACCATAACCAAGCAACCAACTTGATTATTCAATTGTGAATCAACTAATTTAGATTCTAATAATATACATGTTTCCCATACATCTCCATATTTATGTATATTACTTACAAAAGAATCTTGGTACCTTATGAGTAGTTATATAATGCTCATACAAATAAAACTAAGCTCTTTTGTTTTATTAATAATAAATATTTTCATTACAAAAGTAACTAGAAGAAGATTGAGTTATATGTAAATACACTTTCTTTCTAGGGCACTATATTTACATAAGTCCAACATAATGTTATTTTTCTAGCAAACTCTTAACAAAACAGGGAATAACAAAACTCCCTGAATCTTCCATAGAATCCAGCAGATTGCTTGGTATGAGGGTGAGTTGTCCTCTTCTTAGTTCTTCCTCATTTGCCCTCGCCTCCTTTTCTTCTTTAGCTTTTTGAACAGAGACTTCCACAGCTTCTTCAAACTTGATGTTCGCTATCAAGTATTCTTTGTCCTCTCATTCGCTCAAATATTCGAGCACATCAATTTTTCTAAATGAGTCAGCCTCCTCTAGATTCTTTAATATATCATTCATGATAAATGTCACTTGGTCATCATTAATCCAAATGATGAGGCTTTCTTTATGGACATCTACCTAAGTTTTTTTATGTTCAATCATGGTAAGCCAAGATTTAGGAAATAATATGGAGGGTTATCATTCTTTTCTTCAACCTCTTTCTTCATGCCTTGATCTTCTACAAGATAGGGTTCAACTTGACTTCCCACTAGTTTTTCTTGCTCTTCCCCTCCGTTTTTAAAGCCCAACAACCGGAGTCATAAACTGTGAGCATATTACCCTGTGGGGTTATTTCAATGAACCCTCATTAGTTATTATAAGTTCATCTTCATTCTCATAACATCCCAAAAATCCCTATGTTTATAACCAATTCATCCTCTTCCAATTGATTACCTCAATTTCTTTCCATCTAACTTTTTCAAATCAACACAAAGGGCTACCCATTTTCATGGAGAGATAGAAAAATGTGTTAGGAATCTATTGCTTCAAGAATTACTTCATTTGGAGGTCGGATGATGAAGTTATGGCCAAAGAATGAAACATGATTATGTCCTCGATCATATTGTACCTATTTTGGGACAATTAGCATAACTTTCACTAGAGTTATCAGATTAAGGTTGTTTTAGGACAGTTTCAAATAGGACTGCAAGATTTACAACTTTTATGAAGAGCAAGAAGAGAGATTCTACCATTTAAAGGGTCAAAAATGAGAATTTCCGAAAGTACACCTCCACCTAATGGACATACACGGGGCTGGGGGCCTTTCTAGACCCGAGAAGGCCCACTTAACAAACTTAATGCCTATTTAACAGACATGAGTGAGGCTGGGGGTCCTTATAGACCCGAGAAGGTCTATTTAATAGACCTAAAGTCCATCTAGCGGCCATAAGTGATACCCAAGCCCCTCCAAAGCCTTTCCAATGGTTCCTACATCCATTCTAACATCACTTTCACTCATAATCTTCTTAAATTCACCCCTTCTAGTACAATATCACTTAATATCAATTCAACCACCAACTTTATTTTATTAAACTCTCTAATCTCTACTCATTTGATTCATCACTATAACAAATTCTCATCATTTACTGTAGTTGTTCTGTATATACATCCTATGCAGTATTACCAACTTATAATGATCATATCTCTCAACTTCCATATCCAAAAATTGCATATTTTATACCGTTAGAAAGCTAAGAGGATAAGCTACAATTTACAAGAGGAACTTTATCTAATTCAGCCTATATTGGTACGATTTTTCCCTTGAAATCAGAATATAAATTTTACCCTTATGAACGACTTGAAAATTATCTCAAATTCACTTTCTGTAATGCAACATCATTCATAACAATTCAACTACCAATTTTTATTTCGTTAAACTCTCTAATCGCTACTCATTTGAATCGTCATATTCAACTACATCTCATCATTCATAATTCCTATTTTCTTTTCCATAACATCTCACTTATGCATATATATATAACAACAATTCATGTTTAAAAATCATCAACTCAAGTTGATAACTTCTTCAAGTATACCTAATTTCAACTCACATCATCCATACACAATTCGTATTTCATTAACACCAAGGATAAGAGTTTACAAAGCTTTCATGACATTCCAAGCCACATTACATTATCGGCATCAAAATCTAAAATAAAAAAGATAAAAACCCAATAATTCTCGAAATGCGTCTAAAGCCTTGTTTTTACAAAATCTAACTTAAATTACAAAAAAACATTTCAAAAGTAGAATGACACCTCGACTCTTGGTTACTCGATCTCACCTGAAGATGGGATGAAAAGGGGGTGAGTTTGAAAGCTCATGGGTAATAGTTTATAACGGAAAAATAAGCAAAACCTTTGAAAAACATTCACTTGTCATAGAAAATTCTCATTGAGTTCATAAAACACATGGTTCTTAAGTTTTCAACCAAATTCACAATAAAACAAATCATGTATGCATCAATCTTGTCAACATATCATGAGCACAAAAGCACATCAAAATAGTTTGGGAGGTCCATAACAGAACAAACTAACGCATTCCCATATAATGGTCCTGTGTAGTCATGAACAGAACGAACTAACAAAATCCCATATAGTGGTTTTGTTCATAAACATAAGGGAGTCCTTGAAGGAGCTCCATACCACTAGCAGGCAGGCGGGAAAAGCCTTTAGTTGAAGTGCACTTGACATACAGAATGGACCAAACCAAACCCACATAACATGTATTTCATAACTTGTAAACTTGTTGCCCAAAATG
>JANSVB020000188.1:736429-747212 GCA_025504935.2 Erythroxylum haughtii
TGTCAATGGGTGGAATGGAAAAATTGATGAGTTGACATATTTCACTATTGATAAAACTATTAGGAAGCATCTACTGACACTTGTTGAAGATTCTTCTGTTGACAAAGTAAAAGCTATTTGGTTCTTATCCTTGCATGGAAAGAGGAACATAATATCGAATTTGAGATCAAAACGTATGGTTCCAAGGTTAGCAATGGCCCCATCAACATAATTGTTAATGCTTGTGCAAGTAACGACTTTTAAGAAAATATGGTGAGGGTGTGTTTTGTTACTCATGATCACTGGGTAGAAGACAATCATAGACAAGTTCACCTAAATAGAAGCTGAATACAAATCACTTTTACAAAACCCAAACCCCCTGATAACCCAATATTTGAGACTAACGAATTTATCAAGTGCTCTGATTAGAATTCATTTATGACTAAGTTGATTGGTTGGAATGAGAAGTAACAAATAGAATGTTTTTGTTTAGGACCACTATGGCATATTGTTGTCTTAAGAATCAAGATGCCCTTAATAGTGTCATTACTACCCAAAAACTTGAGAAGAACAAATCTGGATTATTTTTTAGGAGTAACACATATGTAGAAAGCTTGTTATGCATTAAAAAAATTTTGGATAGAGAGGGTGCAATTACTAGGGTATCATGCTTTTTCTAGCTTCCAAGCCAAGAGTTGTAGCAAGCATTTCATTTCTAGCAATTAATAGAGCATACTAGTGCATAGTGCTAGCAATAACTTAGTAAGATTCTTGGTGATTCTAATATTCATAATATTGTTGAAGGGTACAATCATCTTTTATTTATTGAAAACTATATTTCTATTATTTAAAATTATGCAATCTGAAGAAGCACTGGTTGATGTAAATACTTCCATGGCATTTTTAATCCATAATTCTAAATGAGACAAATCTATTGAATGTTCAATGTAATTTTGTTTCTTATAGAGTTTGTATTTTGCCTTTTTTTTTCTTGGGATATGATTACTATAAATTTCGTGATTGGATTGCCCTGTACTAATAATGGATATAATGTTATATGGGTGACTATGGATAGACTAATAAAGTATGCATACTTTTTACATATCAAGAAAACTTATTCAACTGACAAGTTAGCCATGCTATATGTCAATAAAATTGTGTATTTGTATAGGGAACCACAATCTATGGTCTCTGATGGAGATTTCAACTTTACATAAGTTTTTTGGCAAGAGTTACATAAAGCTTTAATTATAAGATTGAAATTCATCACTGCTTTCCATCTTCAGACAGATGGCTAATCTGTGAGAACTATTCAAACTTTAGAAGATATGCTTAGGATGTGCGTTATTGATTTTGGTGGTCAGTGATATTTGCATTTTCCACTAATTGAATTTGCTTATAATAATAGTTACCATGCTAGTATTGAAATGACTCTTTATGAAGCTTTGTATGGAAGAAAATGCAAATCACCTTTATGTTGGAAAATTGGTGAACGACAATTGATAGGACCTAAATTAATATAAATCACTTCTAAAAAGATCCCTATTATTTAACAAAGATTGAAAACAATTTTTAGTAGATAAAAGAGTTACAAAGGTCTAAAGATTCTTAGATGACATGATAATTATGAAAATATCACTAATGAAAGAAGTGATGAGGTTTATTAAGAAAGGTAAACTAGTTCTAAGACATATTGGTTCATTTGAGATTAAATCTAGTGTGGGTGAAGTGACATATAGGTTGGTGTTACCACCTAACATGTCTAGAGTTTATCCTGTATTTCATATGTCGATGTTGAGAAAGTATATTTTAGATCTTTCTCGTATCTTTTAGCTATGTAATATGGAGATTGATGGCAATTTGACATATGAAGAACAACCTATCGCTATAGTAGATTATCATATTTGTCAGCTAAGATCAAGAGAAATACCAATGATGAAAGTGTTATGGAGTAATAATAAGATGGATGATTGTATATGGGAGACGAAGCTAGACATACAGAGTCAATACCCGTATCTATTTAAACAATGAAGTTAGATTTAAAATTTGAGGATGAATTTTTTATAAAAGGGAGAATATAATAATCCATATTTTTTAAAATTACTCATAATGGACTAATAAAGAGAAAAGTCTATAAAAATATAAGTTGAACTTAAGAAAGCTTAAGTTCATTTCTCTCTTAAACTCTTTTCCCTATATGTTACTGTTAACTCATAACTCCTAACTTCCAACTTCTAACTTCCAACTTCTAACTTCCAACACTCTTACCTTCACCATCTGACCACTATATCTAGAGATCTAGGACCTTATGAAAAGCTCCCAGGACATTCTACAAAACCTGTTAACTTTTTTCATAAAAACAATCCAGATTTAAAAGAATCACAAGTGAAAATTTTGGTTCATTTAGTTAAGTCACTGTTTTCCTATTTTTTTTAATCATTTTCATGCAAAAGTAACACCACAATTGTGTCTAACAACCCTAAAACTGTAGGAAAGGAGGAAACCTAACACCAATCAACCCATTTTATTGGTGAACATAAATGAGTCACCTTTAAAAGCTTTAATCCTTCAATTTTCAAAAATCGAGAGAATTTTTGACACAAGACTAGTGCCATTTGATTCTTGGAGGTGAGCTCATCATTACTAGGTAGGTGGTGACAATCATCGACTTTCCAACACCAGCGCTTGTACCCTACGCTTCGATGATAGTGGTAATTTTCTGATCAGCCCAGAAATAACTAAAAATAATTTTAAAACTTCTCAAATATTATGTGAATCAATGTTTCTTTGGGTGAGAACATGTTTTTGAGCTTCAATTATATATATATAAGGTGTCATGATGAGTGTGTTAGTATTTTAGAGCATTCGAAAGAGTTTCGGAGGAGAACCAGGCCAAAACACATGGCCACGATCGTGGGGGACTTGCCACAATCATGATAGAAGCACTAACATAAGGCCACAATCATGGCAAATATACCATAATCGTGACAGAAGCTCAAGCATAGGGCCACGATCGTGGCAAAGAGTAGGTAAACGAGCCACGATCAGGTATAGATTTAGATTAGTATTTGATCTATTAGTGGACCCATTGATTGAGATATCGACTAGTTGGGGTAGTTCAATCAAACTTGCTCTCAGACACCAACTGATATATGGTACATGATAGGTGGTGTGATTGTAACGGTTTGGTCGAGGTTGCTCTTGGACGAAAATTATGTCATAGTGAGGGTGTGGTGATTTGGTTGAGTGTGGCTTTCAGACAACAATCTGTTGCATTAGACTAAGTGACTTGTGTGGAACAAGAGAACCCTTACGACTATAGTCTATTGGTAAAAGGAATTTCATAGGGTTACTCGTCAGTCTTCCACTATTATTTGTTATTGTGACAATTATGTGACATCATATTGATATGGAATATATATATATATATATATATTTATGAACAAACTTATTATGTTATGAAATTGCATTTATGAATGTAATACAATATAAATATATACATATACATGTACAATTTAAAACCCTTAGGAGTGCATAATATAACCATAATATTAATTCACTAACTGAGGTCTCCCCTTAACTATTTTTCAGGATCTTCTTTTTTGATCTCTTCCAACAGGGTAGTTTGATAGTCTTCTTCTCCTCCATTGATTAAATGTATGTTTGTTAGTGACCTTTAACTCTAGAGCTGTAGTAGTTTTGTATATGTTGGAATTCCTTTGTATTAACTGCCTCAACATTTTAGCAAATTGAGTATTTTATATTGTTAAAGTTGTTTGATTGTTATTAGTGTGAGTTTGATCATTTTGAAATCACATCTTTATTAAGAATATAGAAAATTGATGTCATTTTGGGCTTGCTAAAGGTCCAGTAAACCTAAGTTTACCGTTCCTTTAGTGCCAATCATGGTCCAAGGTTAGGTCCTGACATTAAGAATCATTAATTATATGGTGATGAGTTATTATAGATGACCAATAAGAAAATGACATATGTAATACACTAAATGAGTATAAGAAGCAAAAATCAGTCATGAATTGCTTCATTTGGTGTGTTAATTGTGAGAGGGGAAAAAAAGAAAAAAGAGAAGCTAGGGTGGAATTCAGCCAAAGAGAAGAGGAAGAGGGCAGTCATTTTTTATGAGTTTTGAGTGTGATTTAGGAAAATTTTGATCAAGTATAAGTTCTTATCAACTACCAATAGATTAAAAGAAAAAGTAGTAAATTTACTTAGCTTTAGCTACTCGTTTTGTGTGTTTTTGAGTGGGATGGATTTATTTATAAGCAATGGTAGTTTTTGACTTGTCATGGAGTAGATAATAAGCTTGAAGGCATTCAAGGTTGAAAGGAAGAAAGTAAATCAAGAAATCAAGCTTCAAAGAATTGGTAAAGGTTAGGATTTTGTTATTAAAAATTTGTTTGATTTCATTTTATGTGTTTAGACTTTATTTCATATACATAGGAAGTTAATTAGTACGCTGAAAATAAAAGTAAAATTTATTGCTAGCTTAGATAATGAATTTGGTCTAGGTGAAGTTTATGTAAGTTTGAGAATTTTTATGATTAAATAGTTGGGGATGATATTATGTGAATTGAATAATTTTACAGAATTTAAAACATGTATTTGTCATATGATATGTTAAGAAAATGAAAGGATAATTGACGTGTATCAATTTGGCCAAGCTAAAAAGTTATTGGAGAAAAATTGTAATTTTTAGTTTAATGTGTTTGGATGATGCTTGACATGGATCTTAAGTAAATTGTGTTGAAAAATTATAAAGAAAAAGAAATGATAATATATATGTGTGTGGTGAGGGAAACTTGACCTTAAGAGCAAATGTAGTTATTAGTGTGAGTTATTGAAGTTTAGTTATGGTTAAGGTGTAAATAAGTTTAAATTTTAAGGTTTGTATTGTAAAAAATCTTATGGAAAACGGTAAACTAATTAGGTGAGAGTATTTTGCAGAAATTGATGAGTTAGAATGAGTAAATGATGATATTTAAGTAATTTTGGAAATTAGATTTTGAAACGAAAAATAATAGAATAATTTACAGAATTTAAAGCAGAAATATAATTAGCATATATGTTACATGATTAAACACTAATATGGAATTTGGTTAAATTGAAAAAATATTTTTAATGCCTAATGTCTGAATTTGGAAATAAATGTCTAAGCGAAATGTAATTTGTGTAGGTAAAGAAGAGATAAAGGACACGTGAGTATGTTTGGGAATAAATTTGCAAAATTGTGAGTATATTTTAATTGTTTTATATGAATAAATTATTTTTCAAAATAATTGATTAAATGTGATATTAAATTATGCATTAAATTGAATGATTATGAATTTTGTTTATATCGTCATTGAAATTATGTTATTTGTTGATAAAAAGGAAATGAATTTTTAACATATGGTATGCCTCGATGGTGTTACAGATTTATCGGTCGAAGTACCCTAAAATGTGCATGGTAGTGTCTGGGAGGCATTAGTTACTAAAAGTAGGTGTTATTATGTTTGTCAGTAGTCGAGTGAGTTGCCCTCTAAACATATAGGATATATATAATGCTTGCCAAAATTTTTACGAGTAAGCGATGTAAAACCAGTTTAATAACTACCAGTTATTAACGGTTAACCTATTGCAGGTAAGCGATGTAGAACCAACTTTACAACAAGTGATTAACCAGTTGTGTAAGCAATGCAAAACTAGCTCTGTGACTTTATATCTAGGGCATTGTACGGTGTCAATTCCAGTAGTTGACTTATTTTTAGTATAAAATTTTTAAAAAACTTATTTCCATAACTGTTTATTGTTTAAAGAAAAGGAAAAAATAAAATGAAAACTTTTATATTATGAATTTATTTTTGAAATAATTCGAAATATTGTTTCAAAAACTTGAAATTGTGTTATAGGAAATGACATGAACTTGTCTTACGGAGGTTTAAATTGCTAAATATGATTTGAATATAAAATCTAACACTTATTAGCTCGTTTAGTTTACATTCTATTTTAAGTTTTTAAAATAAAACCTCCTAGGTACATACTTAGGGGCTTCAACAGCAAGGACTTCGCCTCACAAGTAGTTAGCTTCGTCACATGCTGTTGTGTAGGTATTTTTGCCTTGTAAATACTTTTTAGAAACTATTGCATATCTATAAATATGTTTTGAAGGTAATTTTGTATAAAGAATACATGTTTGTAAATGTTTTTAAATTAAATGCATGACTTATCGTAACAATGCGACAACCACTTGAAAAAGTGAAAGCTTTAAGATGTTCGATCGAGCGTGTTTGTAAATTAGACGCAAAGACTTTTAACAAGTGTGGAGATCCGAAGACTATACTCATATGGTTAGACTAGTTTACAAAAATATATAGAGTTTGGGGATGCAGGAACAAGCAAAGAGTTATATTTTTCACCTTACTCCTTAAGGAAGGCAAAGGATTAGTAGGAGGCCATTTAGAGATGACATCTAGATGAGGTGTCATTGGTAGAATTTTAGGGAGACTTCATCGATATGTTCTACCCACAGAGTTACAAGGATGCTAGGGTAGAGGAATTTTGTCATCTAGAGTAGGGTTGTCATTGGTAGAATTTTAGGGAGACTTTATCGATATGTTCTACCCACAGAGTTACAAGGATGTTAGGGTAGAGGAATTTTGTCATCTAGAGTAGGGTTCGATGTTAGCGACGAATTATTAGAAGAAATTTTCCCATATTTTGCATGTATAGCCATCAATTTCATTCATAGCCTCACCATCCTCTTAATTATAAATTCTTGATATTCTTTACTCACTTCAGCTATGTTCGTTCTTGAGTTTTCAAATAGTACTCCTTTTCAGCTTGAAATTACTTTCCAGAGATTGTCATAACTTAAACAAGTTGAAAAATAAGGCATTTTTCAAACAACCAAACACTAGTAACAGCTCATATTTCCACCAAAAGCCAAAGACTCCAGAAAATATTCAAAGTTATTGAATTTATAACAGTAACACTCAAGAGAATGTAATCATTAACCAAATTCCACATATCGGGAATAAAAGAAGCCCAAAGGACTATAACATAAACCCCTAATCATAACTAATCAATATACCGAAAAAAATTAGTTCAGTGCCCTATTATCAGAATCCTCTATCTAGCTCTGTCTAATTAAAAAAATTCGTCGTTAGAGGCTGTGCAAGGGTAGACACAGTGGTGACTTACATGCACTACCATACAACTTACAAGTTAAGTCACGGCTTCATAACACAACCGTGCATACGTGAGTCATGGCCGTGACTCTTATGTGTTGTGAACCTATATCTTTTATTGTGAGTATTTATTCTGTAAATATTCTAATATTATTATTCGGACATTGATGTCTGAAGCTGACAGAAAGTCTTGTGGAGATCTTTAGTTTCTCATCAACATCATATTTAAACTTAAATCTGGAGTTGCAGAATTGAACATGCAAAGGAAATCACTTCCTTGTACAAAACTAACTGAATAACTATATACGTCACCTGTTTAAAAACTGTTTAAATTTCTTTCTTGATTATCCTTTTTGGAAAGTTCCAAACTCTAACCCATACCAGAGCAGTCCATCATACCTAAATTCCCGAGTGATTAGAATCTAATTCGTTTTTTGGTTTTGTGAAGTTAACCATTTTCAAATGATAAGGATTAAAAGAGTATAACAATTTTTTTAAAGGTTCAGTACTATATAAAATTTAAATTGATAGCGAATTGGAAAGTTATAACAGGTTTTGAACTATAAGGTTGAGTATCGAATAAAACGTTAAACATGTCAAACCTCAATCTAAAACTAGATCATCTTACCCAGGACCCTCCAAATGATCCTTGTGAGAAGAAGCCACAGTTAAAAGAGGACGACAAGTTATATTTATAACTTTTACAGACAATTGAAGTGAACATCTAGGATCAAATTTATCATTGTGAAATTGTTAAGGTTGTTTTTACGTGCAAATAATGTGACTGGAATGTATGATGTTACTAGCAAGGTGTATCGTGTAGGTTGCTTTATGGGACACTTCATTCAGCTCGATCTTTTGCAAATGCAGCCACCTTCGAACCTATTGAAGAGAAACTTGTAAAATTATCAGTTGATGAGTATGCTCGCTTAGTTCAGTCATAAGGTTCTACAAAGGATTCTACTCCTACTTCCCTTACGGCTACTCTACTTCCATTTAGGTAATCTTACAACTTATCTCTCTTCCACTTTTCACTAATGGGTCAATATGCGAGTGAACATGCTGGACCTCGCTTTCGGAGTCCAGCATTCGGAGATAGTTAATGTGAGCTCTGATACTAAATAATGCTGGATTCCACTTCTAAAGCTCAACATTTGGAGTTACTAAATTGAAACAGTACTTGCTCTTGACTATGTTGAACTTATTTAGAGATAAATGGTATAACTTTTTTTATAGATGTTGATTAAAATGTTCGTTGGACGGTTCGAAAGAAGACTTTAAGATCTACAATTTTCATGAAGATCTTAAAGATAATTTTTATTGTGTGAAGGGTCAAAAATGGAGCAGACGATACGATCAGATGAAACCAATTGGAAAGTCAGGCGAATTGAAAAAGTAGACGAATTGAAAAAATTGTCATAACTTTTCCTATAGATATTGGATTAAGGTATTCTTTAGATGGTTTAAAAGAATACTTCAAGATCTACAATTCTCATGAAGACCTTAAAGACAGATTTAATCGTCTGAAGGATAAAAAATGAAGCAGATGATAAGATCTGATAAAAACTAAACAAAAAATAGACGAATAGAGATAAATGAAGGAATTGCAAGAAGAAAAGGTCTCTTTGATTCCTTTTCGTTTTCATTATCTTAAAATTAAATTTAGAAATTACATTCCAATACAAATTTGACACAAAAGAATTGTTTGACGATGATAATAAATGATAAATGACTTCTAATTAGTGTCTTAGAAATTGAACCATAAGATATTAATTTATAAAATACTTAACAGCGTATTGATAAAAAAAAATGTTGTGCAATCTAGCGTAGCTTCTGAGATCACGAGCATCATGCCACTCATTTATGAAATGAAAAATTGGTCCTTGGCTATAAACTCTTCTAACAACTTCAATCTACAAAAAAAATGGATAATGAAAGATTGAATATCTGTGTTTAAAGTTATATATTAATTTATTATTCACATAATATTTATAAAATGTATTGAACTTGGTAAAAGCCTGTTCACATTTATGCATCCGTGTCTACGATAAACATTTATATTTTATTTCTTATATGACCATAACATTCAATATATATAGGGGACGTGAAACTAAACAAAACCAAATAAAAGAAGAGAAGGAAAAAAACTCTGATATCTCTGTATTAAATAAATTAAAAATTTATACCTATTATAGCTTATTTCATAAAAGAAAAAACAAACAAAAAAACGAAACATAAATATGGAAGCGTTGAAAAAGGAGCAAAACAATAATTAATTCCTGGTGTACATAATTACAAACAGTATATTGATTAAAAGTAATAAAATAGACTTGTCAATACTTCGGAAATCGTTCCAACAAATATTAGTTTCTGATGTATATAATTACAAACAGTATATATTGATTAAAAGTAATAAAATAGACTTGTGAATGCTTCGGAAATCGTTCCAACAATTATTAGTTTCTGATGTTATAATTACAAACAGTATATTGATTAAAAGTAATAAAATAAGCCTGTAAAACGTACCATATTTTAGAAGTAAGTGGAGTGAAATGATTTTTAGTCTCCGGTAGAAAGTTAAATTATCTTTATTTCCCGCTTTTCCATTCGGCCTTATGAGGAGCACAAAAAGACCTATTTTCACCGGAGGTTTCTTTTCTGTCTCTCTCTTAGGGGTTCTCACTTTATGTATTGGTGTTTCTCCAAATATCTCAGATCTTACGATTCTGAGTAAGTTTTGCACTCACCATTTTGTTTTATATATATTAAGGTTTTTGGATAAATGAAACTCTCTTTATCTCTCCAACACCCCCTCTCTCTCTCTATGTGTATTGGTACTTCTCCAGATATTTCATTTAGCATATCTTCTCATAGATCTGACGATTCTGTGTAAGTTTAGCACTCACCATGTTGTTATATACATATAAAAGTTTTTATATGAACATTTGTAGATAATTGCAGAAACACTTATTTTCTTAAATGTTTCTACTTGCTTGAGACCCTATAAATGTTTGCTTGCAGGCTACTAGCTCCGTCTCAAAGCATGTAGTTGTAACACAAGATTATTTATTTTCGGTATTCTTTTTTGCTTTCGGAAAGTTTTTGAATAAAGTAAACTCCATTATTAATATTATTATTGAATGATTTCTTTAATAATTTCTTTTTTTTATATAGGACCTTGTTTTTTCTATAAATATTTGTTGTGTATTCATATCCAACAACAATGAAAATCAAAGATAAAAAAAAATCAATATTTATTATTCATTATTTATATACTCAATTTTTTTTTGATAATAGCTATACTTTAATATTATAATAGTTATATTTTTTTAGAGTTTAAGGTTTAAGATTTTAGGGTTCAGAGTTCAGGGTTGAGAGTTGAGGGTTGAGAGTTGAGGGTTGAGGGTTGAGGGTTTAGGATTTAGTGAGAGTCGTATGTGGCTTATTTGTTTTCTATTTTGAGAGCCGCCTGTGGCTATTTTGTTTACTTTGTACATAAACCCTCCTTTTAATTAATATATATGTTACTTTCTCCAAAAAAAAGTTTAGGGTTTAGGGTTTAGGGTTTAGGGTTTAGGGTTTAGGGTTTAGGGTTAGGGTTTAGGGTTTAGGGTTTAGGG
>JANSVB020000188.1:749365-762190 GCA_025504935.2 Erythroxylum haughtii
ATGAGGGGTATTATGGTAAGTCTACTTTACATAACTACCAAAGGTAGTTAAGATGTAGCATTTAAAAAACAAAAGAAGACAAAGACATCTTCTAATCTGAAGAACAAAAACTTTTGTAGAAGGAGAAAAGCAGTAAAAGTTCTTTAATCGGTCGAACTATAACAATAAATCAAGTATGTATTTTTGTTTATTATATACATATGCAAATGATCATGTTTAACATGATCTTTGTGATTGAGTTTTTTCTTGATTATTTCTAACAACCTAACCAAAAGTGAAGTTTGTCTTTCTATAGTTTCAAGACCTAGAAATTGGAAAAGTAACAAAGACTCAAACTTTTGACTACCTATTATAGGACTATAAACTAGGCCAAATGCTCCTCCTTCTGAGGATTTAATTAAAACCACTATAACAACATTATAAACATTGAACTAGCAACATCAAGCAATCTTTTCAACTACTGCCAAAGAAACAAATAAAAAAGAACAAAAAAAATTTAGCATAGATTATGCTTTTTTATTCGAGTTTCAAATCAGATTAAAACCAAAAATTTTAAAAAAGCAGCAAACCAAAAGTATAGAAAATGAAAGAAATAGAGGAAAAGAGAACTTATGTAATCCATATGTATAAAAACTATAAGTAATTTACATTTCCTCGTCAGACTCTTTAAAGGGTTATCCAAAGAAATGCAGTTCACCTAAAATTCAAAGTAAGAGCAAAAATATTTACATTTTAGGAAATAAAAATAATCCCACTTAAAAAATCACTATATGTTAGCACCTGTGACTAATCTACTAGGATTTCATGCAATTACTACTAATTTTAAGGCTTCTTTTTGTTTAGTGCTTAATTTATTTGGTTAGTAAGATACATCAAGAAGAAAAAGAAATGACTTTCAAGAGAGAATGTTGGAATCCATGAGAACAGGAGCATTGAATTATGGGATTCATAATCGCTAACTAGCAATAGGTGCTTCTTTGTTTGTTCCCTTCCAACTTCTTTCATAATTGAAAGGAGCATAAAGTTAGGACTTATGTTCGGAGTGGAATCTTCTGATATCACATAGTACTAATGTTCTTATACAAGCAAGGCAAATTTTTAAAAATTACGTCAACACTAATGTGACATTTAACTGATAAAATCCTACTAAAGTTTGGAGTTCTATTAGTTGGAAGTTCAATTTAGATAATTATGAAACATTAAGATTCTTTTTTAGACAAAAGGGAAAATTTGACCTAAATGTTTTCTTTCGAATACAAATTAAACCTTATAATTTCAAAGTGTTCTAAATAAATCTAATTTTTTTAAAATATTCAAATTGAACCGCTTATAAAACAGCAGATGGTTTCATACCTTCTTAAGTATACAATTTTTAATGAACTTTTGGACCTTATAAACCCATGTGTTAGCCGTATGACTCTAAACCTACGCAACTTAAAAAGGTCCATCAAATTTAATTTGTTTTGAATAATTTGATTAATTTTAATTAAGCCTAAATAAAACCAACTAGGTTAATTTAATCTAATATGCCTAATCTAATAAATTACTAATTTATTGAATCCTAAATTTATCCCAATTTTTCAAAAAATTATTCACACCTAAATTCCCATTACATCCACCTCCTCCTAAAATAGCCAAAGAACTCCTTAAGACTAATGAACAAACAATCTCTTATTATTAAATTTGCGATGAGCCTACGAGCTTACAAAAGAAGGAAAGTTAGAATACGTATAAGTCGAAATAAAGTTCCATCTTAGACAATAGGTAGAGTAACTCACTAGACTTATATATTAACCTTCTTTCCTCTCTTTTTTTTAATGTGAGATACCCATATATGAGTATTCTGTCCTGTATGTAGTCCTTGCACAACCTAATCCACAGGATATCATTGCATGGATTCCATGCAAGTTACAAGCAGTTATGCATCACGCAAATTTTTACAATAACCCCCAACAACACCTTCATCACCAGAAAATTTAATAACTTGTACAAGATAAGAAATGCTAAACTATGGGATTATTTAATGAACCATGCTGCAATTATAAAATTTTATAATTTTGAGTGTAAGTTTGAGACAAGTTTCAAAAATTGAACAGTGTATTAGTCCATCCTACTTCATAGACAAAGACCTTCAAATCAGAAACAAATAAACCTTAAGTAAATTCTGCAATAAGCCTCCCGTGACTTTGTCTAACGATGAAACCATGCATAACATTATTCTATCGAAATCGTCTTACAATAATGTAACCTTTTGCAACCTTAGATTCTCAATCCTCCTTGCTGCCAGCAGTGTTGATGAGATAATGATTTAAGTGCTGACCAAAAACCTTTGTTGAGAAAGAATTGGCCACATGCTCTCGAGCCTCTTTCCCCATTCTCTCTGCCATCTGAGGATCCCGTATGAATTTGGCCATGGCCGTGCAGAAGTCTGAAGGAGTAGGATCACAAAGAAATCCAGTTACTCCGTCCCTAATGGTCTCCAAAGGGCCCCCACTATTACATGCAAGGACAGGCTTATGAGCAGCCATAGCCTCCAATGGAACAATTCCGAAGTGTTCATCCTACAATTATCAACAAAGCAAGAAACCTCATAACTATCAACAAAGTAAGAGACCTCCCTTTTCACTTGCAACATTACTACTAATGGATAGAGGGCGGTAGTAAAAATACAATAACATACCTTTGGCGTATAAACAACACAAAGACATTGGGAAAGAAGCTCATTTCTGTCTGTTGTTGTGCAAGAGGTGATGAAGTTAACTTGATGAGATATTCCTTCCCTTTCTGCTAAGCTTTTAAGTTCCTCCAAGTATTCAACATTTTCCCTAAGTCGTTTATCATACCCACCTGAAACACAAATGGCGCATGGAGTACATGGTGGAATCTTAGCTGTCATTTAGCCTTCCTTTAAAATATAGTAATCCCTTTATTTCCTTTGTAAAAATCAAGCTAACTAATTTATCCAAAGAAAAGCTTCATCCTTCACCGTCAGTTACAAAATTGTACAGTTGAATTTTTAGAAAGATTACTTAAAGAATGAACTTATTTATTATCTGAAAGAAAAAAAAAAAGGACTTGTCATGAGAAAACTGTATTCTTTATTCAAGTAAAAAGTCCTTGCAAAATACAAGCAAATTGTCCATGTAGGTGACAACGGACTTTTTCATTCAATTTTTCACCGCTGGCAGTCTGTCTAACCAGAACATTTTCTACGAATTCACAGCCTAATAACTGGTGGGTTAAGGAATCCAGGAACAAAGTTTTTTTTTGGAAAAATAATCCTGGGACAAAGTTGATGAAGACTTACCTGCAATAGTCAAAGTAGCATTTTTGAAAACATGTTGAAGCTGATGTTCTTTAAGGTCACGAAGCATGGCAAAGGCTGAAACGGCCAAGTCTATATTCTTTTTCCTTTCAAAGCGGTTAATGGAAAGAAAATTTAACCTACACCACATTGACAAGATTAAATTACAGTAAAAATGATGCTCTCCCAGTTGGTATTTGAAGATCGTGCATAGATCAATAAGAAGAAAAGAGATATACAAACATGTCTGTTACTTGTAAGATTTAGGCTCATGAAACTGATCCACATTAACTGCAGGGTAAAGAACAGCTGGTTGAATTCCTCGTGCATGAAGGTACTTGAATGTACTTGCAAACGTAGATGCAGTAAATCTGCTATTAACAAGAATCAAATCTGCCATTCCTGCAGTTACCAAGTAGCACTATTTTAAGCATTAGTAAAAGTTGCAGAAAAACATTTAGAGGAAGATAGACATGTCACATGAACACCATCAAAACCATGGACCATACCAGTTGTAGCTTCTTCTATGAAGTCAATGGGTTTCCTGTATAACCTCCGTAGAAAAGTTGTGTGTTGAGCCAACAACATATCCGGAAAATGACAATAGAAAACCACCTGGTAAATCATACAATTGGTGAAATAACTTGATCCTTCTACCAATGCATCACAGCTCACATTAAAAACAAAAAGAAAGAGAAAAGTAAAAGAATAGAAAAGAACAGAAGTATATATACCTTTGTTGATCTTTTCAATTTAAACAATGGGACAACAACTGACACTTGATCCACCAGTATAATGTCAAAAGATGGCCACATGAAGAGCACACAGAGAGCAACAAAAATGCACCTCAAATATGCACATACAGCATGAAGATGGTAGAATATATGCCGGGGGAGGAAAGAGCCATATACGATAACAGGGAAGGTGCCTGTATGGTAAATTGACATCATATTTAAGCCAGAGGATATCACCTTGAGTGAGATAAAGGGATAGGATATAAGACAAATATCTAAGTAGAAAAAAGGCATTCAAGGGCCATATACAAGATATCCTAAAACAATTTAATTAAAGAACATTAAGCATTTAACTCAAGGTACAAGTTATGTGGATAGTTTGCACGGGTAAACTAAAGAAAGGATAGAAGAAGAAAACAGAGGGGAGAAAAAAAAAAGGAGCTGAACAAAGAGAAGAGAACAACAATTCATATTGATTTCTTAAAGGAGTTGGTTACAGCCGGGTTTTAATTCTGAACATCCAGCTTCTTGACCAGGCTGCTGGCACTAAATGGTAACTAAGTCCTACATTGAATTTGAAAACTTAGTAAAATGCTGCATGGGCAGCTTCTTATACTTCAACCTTCTCTTTCAGCTCTCTTTATTGTAACAATCCCTCCTTTCACAAAAACCTTGTGTACGAGGTTCAAATAACTTCAGATAAAGTTGAAGGAACATGAACTGAAATCTGATACCCTCAATCCCTCCTTTCAAGAAAACCTTGTCTATGAGGTTCAAAGAACTTCAGACAGAGTTGAAGGAACATGAACTGAAATCTGATACCTTCATCTGGTGTGGCATTAGAAACTTCATGAATGAAATATGAAACATGCAACTCAAAGATTCGGATTCCAAGTGTTTCTCAATAGTCAGGTCTATAAATCAGCATTGCAAAACCTTTTCCTCTGTTTTCAGCAAGTGACTTATTGTTGGCCTCAAAAATTTTTCATGGTAAAACTTACATCAAACCCCTACACTTCAGCTTTCTTTCTTGCTTGAGGCTGTCAGTCCAACCATATTAATTTTAGGATGAGTGAAACAGGCTGGTAGAAAGCTTAGATGATCTAGCACATGATGTCTTCAAGCAACAAACACACACAAAAAAGGGGAAAAAATCGTCGAATACTAGCTGCATGGGTAATAATATTTGATCATTTGCATCACCAATTTAATAGAATCAAGGTTCCGGATTTCCATTGGATGAACAAATTGTATTTGCTCATTGACAGGAATCAAACCACATTGAGTTTTCAAATTGATGTTCTCTTTAAGGAAACTCTTTTGAGCAACCTTCAGTCCAACCAGGACACCCCAAAGACCAGACTGACCTTCTGGAACAGAAGTGGCTCATTATAGCAATTGTTACACAGATAAGACGAAGAAGAAATAGAAAGCCTATTTGTTTCTTTTTGGAGATTTTTGCTCTAAATCTTTAATTTTAATGAATTTTGATCTATTTATCAATCTTTAATTTTAATGAATTTTGATCTATTTATCAAACTAAAGATGTGTATATAGACCTCAAAATCTGATCCCACACTCTTAATGATCTTAGTTTATATTCCATTGTGCCTGGTCCTTATAATTTCTGTTGTGGTCCACAGTAGCCACGGGAAAAACTCAACTTGAAAATAAGGCTATAGTTCCCTCTAAAGAAGAGTTAGCCTGTGTCTTTTTATCCAGGATTGCTCAAAAGTTCAGCTCGTAACACAACATATAACAAAAAAGATCCTACCATTTACTGGTAGAAGCACTTCCACATCATTGACTACACAAAGAAGTAAGCAACTAAATGCCAATTGGCAATATATATATATATATATATATATATATATGGGAACTTGCCTTCAAGGGTTTCCTCGAAGCATCTGTTATTGTCATGGTGAGCAGTAAAGACATGAACTTGATGGCCATGTGAGGAAAGCTGAACAGCAGCATCAACAATTAATCTCTCAGCACCACCTTAAAAAGGAAATAGATCAGGTTTTAACAATCAAAATTTGAAGGAAAAAAGGAAAGGGTCAAAAGGAGAGTCACCCAAAATAGTATAAAAAGAGAAGCATATTACCTATACCGAGATCTGGGTGTATGATAGCTATCTTGAGATTCGACTTTGGTTTTCTCTCCATTTTTCTTTTGGACGCGGCAGACGTAGGAAGAAGAGGATGACTCTGTACGCAGTCTGTTTCCTATTCTTTCACATACTAAGATTTAACAGGTGTATATTTTTAAAATCCTTCTTATTTTAAATATCTAAGATTTTGGTAATTAATAATAAAGGAATAGAAAATAAAAAATGAGAATAAAAATACCAATTAAGTATTAAAATAATTGATTATACATATTTGGTATAGAAGAATAAGAAATGAGATTGGAAGTTAATAGCTATAAGTATTAACTATTAAGAATAGTAATGACACATTTTTAATTATGTTTGATTATTAAGTGATTGATTTTATAAATAAATAATTAAAATATTTTATATTATTATTAGTTTATAAAAATATAAATAAATAAATAAATTTGTTTTTAATGATTTAATAAATTATTAACTATTAAATAATTGTGTATGATTTTTTAAGAATAAAATTAAAAAACTAATGAATTTATTTTATGATATAAAATCCTTAAAATAAAATAAAATAATTATTAAAAAAATTAAATACGTAATATGCAATGTTGATAATAATATCTCATAATCAATCAAAATAATGTATTCTTTAAATAAATAAATAAATCTTAAATTCTCAAATAATGAGACAAAATACAAAAAGAAAAGATGTTATGTTTTACCGCGACTATTTATTTGTTATTATTAATATATAATTCCAAGTTACACGGGCACCTATCTTAGAAATAAAAACTTAGAATTATTTAAAAATCATTTGACCAATCCTTATCTTATCTATTGCTAATAAACATAAAAGCAATAATTAGGGGAAGAATGTAAGTTATATAATCATTTCCACGTCTTCATTTCTAGTTACCAACGTACCCCTCGAGAGTTTCTCAACTTAAAATCTTAACGAATTAGACAGGTGGCTAACTTTCTTCCGTGAATAGTCACATATGTAAGAGGTTGATATCTTAACCTAATTAATTTATTATACAATATTATAATTTTTATAAAAATATTACCGATAATAGAATAAGTTTTAATTATATGTTTTAATCATTATATAATTATAATACATAGCAGGTCCCCAGCGGAGGCTCGCACGATGGGCTATTAGCTTAGTAGTAAAGTGCGTCCCTGATAATTGCGTCATTGTGCCTGAGCTGTGAGAACTCTCAGCCACATTGACAGTTCAATGCTTTTTCCGGTAGCAACAAAAAAACTTCATCGTCTGTGGTCTTTTCTAAGTATTTTAGTGATCAGTATAATTATGAGTTTTTCGACCGATCTAAATTATTATGAAGAAAGATTCACAATAATTAGCCTGGGATAGTTTATTTGTGAAAATGCATATATGATTAAAAAAAACTCTACCTAAAATTAGGTCAAGTTATAATTATTCACGTTGATTCTCTAGTAATAAGATTAGCTAAGCCTTATTTGGTCAACTTTTAATTACTTATTTTTATTTTTATATTATATTTTATAAATAATCACATTTTAATTTTTATTGTTAACAAATAAAATTATAAAAATATAAATGACTAAACTTTTATTAAAAGTAATATTACTCTACACTTACATTATATTTAATAATTATTTTGTTACCATAGTCAATCATAGCATGTAAAAGAAGAAGAAAACAAATACAACAATAACGTTATAATAATCAATCTATAAAATGAACACGTTCTATTATTACGATTCGCTATGTACTATTAATTAGCCTTTATAATGACTCTTCTTCTCTACTTCTTTATCTCTTTAAACTACGTTATTCCAAGTACGTTGCATAGAATTGTACAAGTGAGTTAAATATATTATAACATTTAGTATCAAAGCAGATGACCCTTAGCAGAATATGAGAGGAGAGGAGGTACGTCACCTAAAAGAAGACATGAATAATTTATTGGAATCCCAAATGAGGGAAGAAAAGGAGATCAATGACATTAAATCAATGTTTCAACAACTCATGCAGAAGATGGGAAGCGAAGATACTGAAATTATGATGATGAGGCAGAGATTTGATGAGGACATATTCAAGGATCTTATAGTGACCTAAAGGAATTGAAACAAGAGGGGTCAATGTTAGATTGTTGTGCATTATTCGATAGATATTCAAATAAAATTTCATTACTGAAAACTATTTGTTAGGATTCTTCTTGAAATATCTTAAACCTGAACTAGAATTAAAGGTGAAGATGATGGACCTCAAATGCTCCATCAAGGCTACATCCTAGCTCGAAAGCAAGAGGAGATAGTAACTGATAGTGTCCTTGTTTACTTTGGAAAAAGGGTTAAACTAGGGGGAAAAATAGGAGGGCCAATAATGGCACACAAAGGGGTGAGTCACATAATAACGACTTCAAAGATGGGGTTACTATTGGCAAGTTTTATATCTAATAATAAAACTCTCAATACTTACAAGTGTACGGATCGTATCTTATAGTATAAGAGGTTATTGTTCTCATAGGGATTATGCATTAATTAACAATTTAAACCTTAGGCAAGTTTTATATCTAATAATAAAACTCTCAATACCTACAAGTGTACATATCTTATAGTATAAAAGGTTATCGTTCCCATAGAGATTATGCAATAATTAGCAATTTAAATCTTGGGCAAGTTTTATATCTAATAATAAAACTCTCAATACCTGCAAGTGCACGGAACATATCTTATAGTATAATAGGTTATCGTTCCCATAGGGATTATGCAATAATTAACAATTTAAACCTTACTTTTTCTAAGGTAACATGAAATTGATTTGAATAAAATTAAATAACAAAAATTAAAACAAATAAATAACTGAAAGGTGAGTTGCCAATAAGATTAGGGGTTCATCAAGGTTGAATGCTTAGGACTAATTCATTCCTTATTTGGTTTCTTTAACTATTGTTGAATGAATTATATGTTTGATCTTAGATTTCCTAAGGAATATATTACTCTCTCTCTCTAGACCTAATCAATTATCCCTAATTAAATTTGAAAATTCTATATTTGTAACCTCTCGATTCATAAAACTTTCACTAATGTTTTCAATCAGATCTGAAGCTATCTATTGGATAATTAATTTCTCAAACAATATCTCTCTTCGAATTATTGTTTAATGGATAATTATGGGACTATTAAACCACCAATCTCATTGTATAATCTAATCTAATTACTTTTCACTCACTCTCTCGATTTATTGTCAAGTATAAGTATGCACAAGTATCACAAACACTAAAATATGTATTGAAATCAACAATAATCAAAGTCACAAAATAAATCCTAATATGAAATTTAAAACTTCATGAATATGTCTAACATCTGGGAATTCAACTTCAAAAATATGTCTAACATCTTGGAATTTGGTTTACATATCAAGAATAATGAAATAACTAAAGGGCAAGAAGAAAACTCTATTGGAGACTTGATCTTGAAAGTTGGAATTCTTAGATGTTCTTCTTAATCTCCCATGTTTGATCCTATTTGACTCAATAGTTGTCGCATTTTTTTCTTGTTTTTAAATAGTTTTTAAGGCTTATAGGGTTCTTTCTAGGATTTTCCCACTTAATTTAGTTCCAAAAATAGCCTTAAAACGTCAAAATTACAAAAAGACTTGTGAGCTAGAAAAGCTAAAATTTGTTGAAATTGCTAAATGTCATGCTTATCACGATCGTGACCTGCTTCCAATTCTTTTCTTTTCTTGAATTTCTTATTTTTATAAACTCATAAACATATCAAACACCCCTTGGAACATAAAATTAAGGCCTAATTCTTGCTCTAAACCAAACAAACACTTAAAATATATATATATAAACACTAACAGTAACACAATTCTAAGCCTATACATATTATAATAATCTAAGAAACACTTAAAAACACACTTAAACACCTATAAACACATAATATAATCTACACCTATCAACATCCCCATACATAAACCTTTGTTGTCCTTAAGAAAAACTAAAAACATAAACAAACAAAACATATACATATATAATCACAAACCATGCAACAATACAATAATAGCACGATGACATCAAATCTTATGACATTAACTTAACCTTAAATACCAATCACTTAAGATGTGTCAACATACTAACTTATTCTTTAATGTTTATATTATTTGATTTGAATATACATATCAATCAAAATATTAACACCCTATTCTTACACCTATGACACTTGTAAGCATGCATTTATTATTATTAATCAATAAAAAAGGGAAACTATCACTTAGTAACCTTTCATGAAAATTCTTGCTATTGTTAAAAGATTGGTAGGTTTATTTATTGTAACTTTCTTCTTTTCTTTAACAATAACCTAGCCTTTTAATGCTAAGACAAAAATTTTGCCGTGAATGACCCTGGTTACTTAACTGGCTATATTTTAATTATTTAGCTTGATTGGAATGTCATTCTAACCTTTTGATATGAAGACAAACATTTTTTCATGAACGCCCCTAATTACTCAGCTATATCACAGTTCTCAACTAGCTACCAGTTCTATTATTAACCTATTTTTTTCAAAAAGGGCCAACAATAGTAACTTATTTAGTTCACCCTTTTTGTTAGCCTACTTCATTTTTTTTAGTTAATCATCCTCAAGAAAGGCACTAATGATGCTAGCCAAGTCATTTGTCTATAATTATAAATGTATACAAACAAAAGTCATAAAGTGAATTAACAGGTGTAATATCCTAATTAACATACATATTCATTCCAAAGACACTTAAAACACAAAATTCATAAGTTACTATGCCTTTACAATCTAAATGACCTTGTTCAAAATAAACCAATTCCATTTAATTCTTGCCATTGACATATTCACACAATGCACACCTCACAATGCAACAAAATGTTCACATAATGCTAACCTGATAATAATAAAAAAGCCTATACAATTGTAAAATTCACACATAATGATATATATCAATGCAAAATTCTCACAGACATGGTAAGCAATTGCACATACATCCCCACTCTTGAACAACACATTACCATCAATGTGAAAAACACAATAATACAAATGAAGATAAATAAAAAACAATAAATACAAAGTTAGAGCAAGAATACTTATGGTGTTTTAGCAATGAGGGTGTGGAATTTGGAGAAACTCGATGCCATAAAATTCCAACAGTTCACTCCTTACAAAATAAACATAAAAAATAAAAACAAAATAAAAATATGAACAAAATATACTGAAAATAAAATAAAATAAAAATATCCTAATTCTTGGGTTGCCTTCCAAGTAGCGCTTAGTTAACATCATTAGATGGATGTACTCTACCTTCTACCTTCAACCTAGGTCTAAAATAAGTGGTTTTTTGCCATCTTTTTTTGCCTAATTTCAATTTAGTAACCTGTAAATAAGCTACATATTGCAAGATAATCAGATGTATATAATTAATCAAAGTAAGGAAGCCAAGTAAGTTTAGTAATGTCCTTTTTAGTAACAAACTATCAATAAAATAGCGAATGATAAAACTCCCTAAATCGTCAATTGAATCCAATAATTTTTTCCTTTAAGAAGGTGAATTGCTCTTCTTCTACAATCACCTCATCTCCTTTTCTGCTTCTTCTTTTTGAATAGAGATTTCTGTATATTGTTCAAACTCTATATCCATTGTCATCTATTCCTCTTCATTTTTCTTCTTCCTTTAAATATTTGACTACATCAATTATCATGAACGAGCTGCCCCTTTGATTCTTTAATACCTTATTCATATTGAATTTCACTTGTTCAACACCAATCTAAAGGATGAGGTTGCCTTCATAGAAATCTACTAAAGCTCTTCTAGTGCTAAAAAATGGTATATCAAAAATGAGTTGATAGTTTTGATCCTCTTCAAAGTCTAGCATGATGAAATCCACAAGAATTATAAACTTGTCCACTTTTATAGGCACATCCTCCACCATGCCAAATAATTTCTTTATTGATTGATCTACCAACTAAATAAGCATCGATATTAGCTTTATGTCTTTTAGCTCCAATTTTTAAAAATAAACAAAGGCATAAGATTAATATTTGCACCTAAGTCACATAAACATTTAGAAGATTTTAAATTATCAACTTCACAGGTTATAGTAAAACTCCTTAGATTTGTCAATTTTAAGGGTATATGGTTAATAATTATGGAGTCGTAACTTTTTGTTATGAAGACCGTTTAATTGTCATTAAAGTCCACTTGCTTGATAAGATGCCTTTAAGAAACTTTATGTATGTGGGTATGCTCTTCAAAGCTTCCACAAGGGCTAGGTAATTTACAATTTCTTCAGCTTTTCCTTGAACTTTGTAAATTGTGTATCCAATTTGTTCTTCTGAAGTTTATGAGAATGATATTTTTGGTGGATATGTAGGAGGAAGAACATAACAAGGATCCTCATTCTTTCTTTTCATCCTTTTCATTCTTCTCTTGGTCTTTTATAATGTGGGGTTTAACTTGTTTTTCTACTAGTTATAGCTTTGTCCCACTCCTAAGTGTTATAGACTTAAATTTCCATGTTGGATTTACTTCAATGTTTCTTGGAAGACTCCCCACATTTCTTATAGATAATGCATTTGCAAGCTAGCCCACTTGAATCTCCAAATTATGAATAGAAGAGGCATGAGTCTTCATTACTTGATTAAATTGCCTTTCCATC
>JANSVB020000188.1:782451-793725 GCA_025504935.2 Erythroxylum haughtii
TGCATTGCATATGCATAATAGAAATAAGTAAGTGTATTGAATATGAATATTGTGAATGTGCACTGTGTTGTGTGACTAGGTGAGCCATCGATGATGGTCACTCACTGAATTCGCAAAACTCACCCAAAATTTGCAATTATTTTTCAGGACCCAGAAGAATATCCCGTTAGACAACGGGCGTATAGCAACCGCCTGTGAATGAGAGAAGAGGGCGGGATCAGTTCACGTCTGCATTAGTGTCTGATAAATTCTGTATAAAATTGTATTTTATGAATTTTTGTACAAATGATTAGGTAAATTTATAAAGTCAACGGACTAAATTAATTTGTATTTTATGAAAAGGGCCCCCGTGGTCATTGTACTTAGTGGTGATTGTGTATGTTAATTGATTTCCTCATAGTATATTTTTGTGTTTTCAAAAAAAAATTTATACCGAGTTTGGACTAAGTGATGTAGCACGCCACCCTCGCAGGGCACGGACTCGGATATCACCATCGATGTCGGGTTTGGGTCATGCGGGAGTGGGGTGTTACATGACATCCATGGTGATATCCAAGTACGTATCCCGCAAGGGTGGCATACTAGAATAGTTATTCAGTCAAAGCTTATTACAAATTTTTATTTCTTTTAAAACAATGTACAAATATGCGGAAATCATTAACCAAATTGGGCCCACTTAATTTTTAAACATTTCCATTCAACAACCATTTGGGCCCATTTCATATATAAAACACTTTACAATCATAATGTCATTTCGTAACCAAATCAATCACATAGACTTAGTACAATTCTTGGGTAACATAATTCAAAAATAAAATAACTAGAGACATATGCAGGTGCAAATTGATCCTGACCCCTAACTCATGCTCATTTGCAGTGGTTGAACTCTAATTGGTCTAATTAGATAACTCCTCTAAACTTGAAAAGCCAAGTTGCAATTTTTTATAAGTTTTGCAAACTTAATGAATGAACCATCATTGATGATTTCACCCAGGTCAAAAGCACAAAATCACATATTTTCATTCATACCATGAATAATCCAAATACTCACATTATTATGGTACATCACGTAATCATTACGAATCAAAATAGATATATACAAATACAAATGCATATGAGACTCTAGATTTGTTATTATTGTTGTGACCGAGTGCCTATCACATACATATACAGATACTGGCCTATTAGGCTTAGTTAAAGCAGAATCACAGAGCATAGCTCTACGTGCAGAATCAAAAATCACGAAGCAAAGATTTCTGTGCAAATGATTTCATACTAGCTTCTCTGGTCACAATACCTTTATATGAGCATGCATTTTATGAAATGCATCAAATTCAGAATATGCCATATATAAGTCATATATGATGCATAGTCAGAATCTCTTAGTCATCGGACCTAAATCAACTTTTGTTGAGAATTCACATAACATAATTCACAATCAGAATCTCATAGTATTCGGACCTAAGTCCAGCATTCAACTTTCGTTGAGAGTTCACATAGCATTCATAATTTCAAAGCAATCAGAGTACTTACAATACATTCACGAATATTAAACTCCTCAAACTTTAAGTCCAGAAATTCAGAAACAATGTCAAACATATAATAATAGGAAGTTTAAACAAATTCAATCAATCCTAGGAAAATCATCTAGGTTGACTCACAATACGCCTCAATATTCTATTGTTTGGATGGTCTGGCAATGTCTGACTGCGTCTAATGTGCTCCTCTATCTCATACAAAACACATTTATAAATATCACACTTTTGCACAAATGTATAATTATTTTCTTACGCACATTTATGTATATCAAAATTAGGCACAATGCATGTTCAGTGACAATCCTGAGTATCATATTGTAATTCGTATCACCAAATCATTCACAAAGCCCTAAAAAATAATTTACAGTTCAAGAGCTAAGTCCCAGGCATGTAGTCCAAATTAATTCAGACATGGGTGTGAGAATTTAACTCATGCCCATGCATGTCCAAATATCATGGGTGTGAGATCTTAACTCGTGCCCGTGCATATCAAATGACCCCTTTCAGATTTTATCTAACGACATGCTTTCGGGTCAATTTGCATCATCATTCTGATAATGTAAATGACACAATTAGGCAATGTTTTCTTCTAAACAATTTTTCTTCAATGACTTAAGTTTCTAATGACACCAAGATCATACAATTTGATTCAGAAATCTGAAAGTTATACTCCAATTATTTTGGACTATTCATAAACCAAAATAGCATACTGTAATCAACAATCTGGAATTTTAGAGACAAGATTAAAATTTGATCTCTTTAGAAAATTTGTGGCCATATGTCTCTCATTCAATTTAAATCAAGAATTATTTCATTTAGAAGCCTATAAGTCAAAATATATTCAAAATACTGAAGTATGTTCAGTAAAATCATTCCAGTTATCATACTTCAACACAGTCAACATTTTCATCTTAAATTCAACATTCAATCCATTTCAGATATTTATAATTTTTGGTAAAGATGAAGAAAAATGTGTGTCGAATCTAATGGTTCAAGAATTAAATAATTTGGATATCAGGTGAAGAAGTTATAAAAAAATACCGAAGGATGTTTAGAAAAAACTTTGGTCAGAAACATTGAAGTTCGCGAATGTGCGTATGCACGACCACGATATCCAACAAAACTTGCGAAGTCGCGATTGTGCAGGAGCACGATCGCAATTCGTGATCTTCATTAACGATGTCATGATCGTGCTGAAGCATGATCGCGATTTGTGATTTTTATTAACAAAAGCACGATCGTGCTTCTTCATTGTATATTTTCTTCTTCTCCTTCCATTTTGTTTCCATTATTTTCTAGATTACTCACTTCTAACACATCCAGTATGCATTTCTAACTTCTATACATTCTCTAAACAAATCAAATTCAAGTTTACACATCAAAAATCATAAATTTGAAACTTTAAAAATTCTCTCTCTTTATTGTGTTTTCCAGATTTTGATTATTACTTCAATCTTCTTCATTCAACACAAATAACACTCCAACCAATTCTTCTAACTAAATTTTAGCAGATCAGCACAAAACAAATTAAAAATTCAATTCTCATACATACAATTTATAGTTTCTGCGATTTGTTTCTCTTTCTACATTCATCTGATGCATTTTCCTATTTTTTCCTACTAATTCATTTCTTCATAAATTTATCATTTAAACAACTCTATTTCACAACCTCAGCCAAACTTCATTTCAGATTATTTACCTCATTTAAATTCATGTAAATCCATCTCTAAAAATACTTCACAATTTCATGCATAAATAGTGAAATCACCATATTCGGATTTCTCTAAACCAAAATAGAGTGTATATTTTTACATAAACTTTCTAGCACTTTTGCATATCCATTGTAATATAAAACAGATCCTATTTCATATTTCGATATCACAAATCTCTCAACTAATTCTTTCATCACCGAAATTGCACTTCTTACTCATACTTGTATCCATTTATGAACGTTAGACCATCATTAAGGATCACTTACTTGATTCAACAATAGTTCTAGCAATGAGAGTGAATTAAATGTACAGAAAGCATAACAATTTGCTATTTGGTGCTGGGTGTTTCTTCACAGTGAAGAGCAATAGGTACAGTAAAAGTTCCTTATTCAAAACATCAGAATACATGTATGCTTTGCGTGTCTTTAACGTGTCACTATTCACGTGAGCCATTTGTCACAATTTGATTGGCTATATTTCTTAGTCCAAAATACCCCAAATTTTGAAAAATTTCCTAGAATTCACCAAAAATTTCGAAATAATCATAATATGCTCCAAATAAATTTTCACCACAAATAATTCATAATTCACATCTTAATCGCATGTATAACTCAATTATAACCGGAAAATGTAAATGAATGCATGTACAATTATATTCATGTGCAATAATCAAAATTCTCATGTATATGCAAAAAAGTGCATGTCATAATTAGCTTAAGCATGATATGTATTTTCTATTTTCTCGATAAATTCTCATAATCACTTTTCTTGCCTTAACATGGTAACGGGATGTTACACAATATACGTTCGCAATCTAAATGATCATGTTCAAAGCTAAACTAATTACATTCAATTCTTGCCATTTCCATATTCACACAATGCACACATTATGTACAAAATATTCACACTATGTCATCCTAATAAAAAAACTAACTTAATGCGAATGCCAATTTTCACACATATATAAGATATGCAAAGCATATACATCCCCACACTTGAACAATACATTGTCATCAAAGTGAAAAAAAAAACAACACAAATCAAGATAAATAAAGAACAATAAACAAAAAGTTAGAGCAAGAATACTTAGGGTGTTTCGGCGGTCTTGGTGTGGTGATGGAATTTGAAGACACTTGATGACATAAAATTTCAACAATTCACTCCTTAGAAAATAAACATAAACTAAATAAAAATAACAAAATACCAATAAAATAATATTAGTAGCACATCGTAACGCTACTCAAAATAAACTAAACCTACTACTATAGTAGTGGCAAGTCTAGGTCGATCCCACCGAGAGTGTTTGGTTAGCTTTTGAAATGAAATTAAATAGTGTTTAGGTTATGGCAAAGGGGTTGGTTTATTGAACAAAAAAATAAAATGAAACTAAACTAGTAAGGGCAAATTAAAGAAAACATGCAAAAAATAATGAAAAATGATAAATTTGTTAGGGACTTGGTTCTTTGGTTCAATCTCGGCTTACACCTAATCAAACATATTTCATTAAATTGTTATCTTCACATCTCTATTTGAAATATTGGTCATAGATTAACAACAGGCTCTATTAATCCTAGTTTTTTCTTAGGTTATAGTTAATTAAGTAGAGCTCGTTAATTAACCTTAGCTACTGGATAAACTAGGAGATGCTCTCAAAGTTTAATTGGACAGTTGCATTACGAACAAGAAAAATAGACTAATCTAAGCAATAACTACACAAGTTCAGACTATTTAACCTAGGTTACATTATCCCTAATGATTTAATAATGTTAGCTGCTATATAGGACTTCAAACACAACTATTATGTATTGGATTTAAATCAAAGCCATTCTTATATAATGCCCAATCAATATATACAAGATAACATAGTCAATCTGAAAAGAGAGTAAGAATAACAAACATAATGAAAAATATGCTTAACTGGGTTCGTCGACGTTGATGTCACCTCTAAATCAACGTCGGGAGGTTTAGCCTTTCATCTTTTCCTTTCAAGCTCCAAGAATCAGCCAAGAATTTCTCCATTAATGTTGAGAATTGACCAACAATGAAGAAAATATAGCAATTCATTTTCTGCCTAAAGACTCTCTTTACTCTAACCGTCCCACACCAAGATGAATGGTTGTCTTGGTTTGTTCACTCTCTTAGTTGTTCAGCTCCTAGTTGTCACAACATTTTCATTTTCTATCTTCCCCAACTATGTTTGTCACGCACATCTATCATATAAAATGATAGGTTAAATGGAAGTGGGATAGGTGGAAAGAACCAAAGAGGGCTTGTGATGATGCAGTTGCTATCTAATGCTCTCTCTTTTGTCTTTCTCGATCCTTTCTATTTCTAGCCCCCACTCCTCTTATTTTATCCTCCAGTTGACATCTCAACGCACTTTCCTCATTTTTATATTCAAAACCTACCTTAAAAACATGAGGCAGGTAGGTTAAAATAAGACAACTATCGTTAAATGAATAGTTGTCCATAAAATTCACGTAGCTTTGTTGTTTGGTACTCTTTTGGTTATTCCTTTTCCAACCCCTCTTCACGTCACACACAACATGTCTTCTTTATGCCTTAAATTATAGGTTAAAATTGGAATGGCAATTGGGTCTTCTCACGTGAGCAAGAGATGTCCCATGGTGTGTGTGGTGTCTCACTCAAGTGAGACACCTTGCTTGGGACAGCTTGCATTTCATACAATGTCTTGTATAGGTAGCTTGCACGGGTTGTAACATTTTAATGCATTGACTCACTCACTTTGTAATCTTCTTCTTCTTCTTGCTCCATTAAGACAAGTAAGTGTGAATTTTAGGAAATCAACCCAAATATAGTGCTTTCAACTCATTTTATCTCCTTCGTTTTCGAATTGTGCCTAAAACTATATATGAACTAAAGTGAGTATCTTAATAATTTTCGTATCATTAGTCACTAAAGGTTATTGAATAAATATACAATCAATTAAGCACACATCAAATATGAAAATAAAAATAAAAAGTAAATCATATCCTAATTCTTGGGTTGCCTCCCAAGTAGTGCTTAGTTAACATCATTAGCTTAATATGCTCTTCACGTTTATGCTCAACCTAGGTTTATTGTAAGTGGATTACATCCACCCATATCCCCTAATTTTATTTTAATAGCCTATAAATAAGCTACATGTTAGAAGATAATCAGAAGGATAAAATTGATAAAATAAAAAATGACAAGTATGTTCAATAATGTCCTTTTTTTCTAACAAATTGTGAATAACACAGGGAATAATGAAACTCCTTGAATCATTGATCGAATCCAGTTGTTTGTCCTATAAGAAGGTGAATTGCTCTCTTTCCCCCTCAGTCACTTCTTCCTTCACTTCATGAACAGAGACTTTTGTATCTTCTTCATCCTTTATGTCCTCTATCCTCTGTTCTTCGTTCTCATCTTCTTCCTTTAAAAATTTGACTACATCAATTCTCATGAAGGACCTACTATCCTTCAATTTTTTTAATACCTTATTCATATTGAATTTCACTCTTTCATCATCGATCCGAATGATGAGGCTATCTTCATCAACATCTATCAAAGATCGTTTAGTGTTAAAAAATGGTACATCAAGAATTAGTGGAAAGTTTTGATCCTCTTCAAAGTCTAGCAAAACAAAATCCACTAGAATGATAACCTTGTCCACTTTTACTAGCAAGTCCTCCACCACACCAAATAGCTTCTTTATTGGATGATCCACCAACTGAATAAGCATAGAAGTTGGCTTCACATCTCCTAGCCCCAATTTCTTGAAAATTGACAAAGGCATAAGATTAATATCCACAACTAAGTAACATAAACATTTAGAAAACTTTAAATTACCAATTACACAGGGGTATTGTAAAACTATATGGAATTGTCAACTGTGAGGGCATATGGTTGGTAATTAAGGAGATGTAATTTTCTGTCATGGTGACTATTTGATTGTCATCCTAAGTCTTCTTGTTTGATAATATTTCCTTGAGAAACTTCACGTACGTGTGTATGTTCTTCAAGGCTTACATAAAGAGTAATGTAATTTGCAATTTCTTCAAGTTTTCCACAAACTTGGCAAATTGTACATCCAATTCATTCTATTGAAGTCTTTATGGGAATGGTATTTTCAGTAGGTAAGACAGAGGAGGAACATAGGGAGGGTCTTTATTCTTTTCTGCATCCTTTTTCTTCTTCTCTTCGTCTTTTATAAGGTGGGGCTTAACTTGTTTCTCTACTAGTTCTTTTAGCTCTTTCCTACTTCTAAGTGTGATAGCCTTAAATTACTCTCTTGTATTTTTTTTCGATATTGCTCGAGAGTCTCCTTACACTTCTTATAAATAATGTGTTTGAGAGTTGGCTCATTTGAACCACCAAGTTGTGAATGGAAGAGGCATGATTATTCACTACTTGTTTGAATTTCCCTTTAAGCCTTTTATGGGCCTCTTCCATACTTGTGATTTTGTCCATTAACTCATATAATTTTGAATCATCTGAACTAGACTTGTCTTGCTAGTAGGCCTTGATTTTCCATTTGAGTCCATGCATTATTAGACCAAAATAAATTTGAGTGGTTTTGTCACCCAGTATTATACGTGTTCCAATAAGGATCATTAACTCCATAACTAAATTGTGCTCCCATGAAGTTTAATTATTACATGCTATTATTTTCCACCAAGAAGCATTCAACTATGATATGGCTCTCTCGTTTACATAGGTTGCATCCATGCTGAATTGCTTTGAATGGAGAGAAAGAGGTGGTTATCAAGTTGTTCAATTGCTTAGTGAGGTTGTTAATCTTAACCTACATTGTTGTGATTGAATGCTATCTACTTCATTCCAATGTCTAAAGACAACTATTGTTCACCATCACGTCAAACAAATCGCATGTTGCATGCACTGGTGATCATATAATTCTTTGATGATAGGCATTAAACCCTAGCCTCATGAAGTCCATAAGGGTCCTTTTCTCTCTGTGATTTATTTCCTCTATCATCATTCTTTTTATTTCTTTATGGTATTTAACTCTTCGAATTCCTCATTCTTACCTTGGGTTTCTAAATTGACGTGTCTTTTATTTTGAGTCCAAACTTTCTTTTTTTTCTTCTTAGGATTGGGTACCTTGATCACATAAGAAAAGGTAACAATTCCTGAAATCAAAGTAATTCAAATCATCATAATGCTAAAATCCTTGATAATGATGCTACAAACTTGTTGAGTAGGTTTAATATTTAATAATAAAACTCTCAACACCCTTAAGTATATAGATCATATCTTTTAGTATAAATGGTTATCGTTCCTATGACGATTATACCATAGCTAACAATTTGAACCTAACTTTGTCTAAGGTAAAATGAAATTGATTTAAATAAAATTAAGCAACAGAAATTAAAACAACTAATAAAACAAAACAAATAAATAACTGATAAGCAAGCTACCAATAAAATTAGGGGTTGATCAAGGTTGAATGCTTAGGACTTATTGTTTCCTTAACTAAAGTTGAATTGATTTTGTGTTTGATCCTAGATTTCCTAAGGTATTGATTATCCTCTCTCAAAACCTAATCAGTTAACCCTAATTGAATTAAAAAATTCCATACTTGCAGCCTCTGACATAAGATCTCTCATTGAATGCTTGTTAATTTGATAATTTCAAGACTATTAAACTTACAACTCTTATTGCACAATCTAGTTTGATTACTTTTGAATCACTCTCTCAATTTATTGTCAAGTATATACATACACAATTATCACAAACACTAGAATATATATTGAAATCAATAATAATTAAAGTCACAAAATTAAATCCAGAATAAATCCTAATATGAAATTTAAAACTTCATAAACATGATAAGTGTCTTAGAAATCCAATTACACATCAATAATAATAAAATAAATAAGGGAAAATGAATGAAAACTCAATTTGTTCCTTAATCTGGAAAGTTGGAATTTCCTGATACTGTTCTTAATCTCCCACTTTAAGCCACTTTAATTCAATGGCTACTGCATTTTTATGTTTTTCTTTTTCTTAAAAAGTTCTTAAGGCTTCTAGGGTTTCCACACTTAATTTGTTGTCTGCACTCTTTGATCGTGACAAGGAAGTTATGATCTTGACCTAATTCCATGCTTCCAATCCTTCTATCTTTTTTTCAATTTCCTATTCATATGCACTCAAAAACACATTACACATTACACACTTCTTGAAACATCAAATTAAGATCCAATTCTTACTCCAAACTAATAAAAACTTATAATACGTACAAACACTAACAATAACATAATTCTAAGTCTATACACATTTTAATCATCAAAGAAACACTTAAAAAACAAACTTAAATATCTATCAAAACATAATATAATTTACAATTATCAATTACTTCCCAAACTAGGAAATCAAAGGAGTATTAGTAGGTACAACAAAAATAAAGGTCCACGAGGAACAAAGACAATGATTAGTTAGGAATTCAATGAGAAGAGGGCTAAGGGATTATGTCTTTTATGTGACAACAAATATTTACTGGGACATAAGTGTAAAATAAGGCATTTTGAGTTATACATGGTACAAGATGAGGAGGCGACAGAAGGGGAATAAGCGAGTGAGGAGGAGGATGAAAGAATAACCTTCCATCTAAATGTATCGTTCAAAACGATATAGGGATTAAAAGATCAAGAAGAGTATAAACAATTGAGAATTAGAGGTAATCAGTAAATGAAGCCTTTGTACACCCTTTTAGACAATGAAAGTACCTACAACTTTATGAAAGAAAAAGTGATATGAAAAGGGGTGAAAAGGTACTGGGGATATCTCCATTGAGCATTATAGTAGGAGGGGTTTTGAAGTTGGGTTGAAAATAAGTGTGCAAAAATTTTACGTGGAAAATAAAAGGGCTATAGTTCTTTATAAATGTGTTGATCATTAAACTAGGAGATTATGAGATGGTTCTAGGGATTCAGTGGCTTGTAACCCTTAATGATTTCTTATGCAATTTCCAGACACATACTATGGAATTCTATCGGAGGGAATGAAGGTGAAATTGATCAGAAACCTCGAAGAACAAGTGAGGGAGATTTTGGGTGAGGGCCTCAATAAATTGATGGAAAACTCCAGTAAACAAATTTTGTTCATGCTTTGTCTTTCATAACCAATAGAGTTTGATATATAATAATTAACTATATAAGATTATTTTGAGATGACAGAAGAAATGGAAAATGTGTTAGCAGAATTCGGAGACGTGTTCAAAATACTGATGTAGTTACCACCTAAAGATTGTATTGTCATAGCTTTCAACTCAAATAAGGAGTGGAATCTATAAATATACAACCATATAGATACTCGGGAGAACAAAAATATATGATGAAAATAATACTATACTAGTTAATGGAGTAAAGGTTCAAACGAAAAAGTGTTTTTTTTTTAAATTTAAAAATTTTTATTGAATAAGATGTAAATACACTGGCTATTCATGCGAGTGACCACGTGGCCACACAATATAAATGGATAAACTACGTTGTGTTACATTAACTGAAGATAACTCAAAAGGGCAAAACAAACTTCTCCTTTCTCAAAACTTCGAGCCTATACCGATTAGGGCTAGTGATGGTGAATGGGAGACGAAGCTCTGGTGATGTTTGGAGGCTCTTCTTTCGACTCGCGTCAGCGATTTTTGATAGGTATCATCTACCTTCAATCATCTAGCAGGGGATTGTGCTTTCCATGGACACTAATCCTTTTCGTCATTCCCAGTGGTGAGATGGATCAACCTCAAGCTTTATCTAATGTTGTCAGCCCAGGTTGGAGATCACCAATGAGGTTAGTTATTTCCATTTTCATACCCTTCGCTACCCCTTTTGCTATTTATCACTTTTGCTATCTACAAAAAAGTGTTGTCCCTACTAATCCCTAGTAATCCTTGTCAAGAAAAGGATAACGCCTAAAGAATATATGTAGATTACCAAGAGTTGAATATGTTGGACCCCGATCTTTGAGTGGAATTTAGAAATATTAAATGAAATTAAATGAGTGTGTTTGTATAAGTATTGTGT
>JANSVB020000188.1:801744-813032 GCA_025504935.2 Erythroxylum haughtii
CTTCTATCAACCAAAAATTCGCCTAATAAATTGACCCAGGTAAAGTCCATAAAATACGCTAAAAGTGGAACCATCCTTGAAGCTTACCTTCCATTCGAATTAAACCCCTAGAGATTTTTGCATTTTTCTTTAGCTTTAATTTTGTTATTTTTGATAGTTAATTTTCTTATTTTAATTCCCTATTTTTACACAATTGCTAGTCCAATTAATTGAGTGATCCAAGCCTGATAGTTACACAATTACTCCCTGTGGGACGATATTTTTCTATACTACTTGAGACCCGTGAACTTGCGGAACCACATCAGTGAGTGAATCTAGTATTGATAAAATTATGGAAGTTGTTCCTTCGCATATGAATGACAAGCGTCTTGTGCTCTAGAAATTGACAGTGACTCACTGAGCTTAGTAATGGTTAAAACCAAGATGAAATACGTACTCCAATTGATGTACACATTAGAGAAGGTGTAGTTGGAAGAAATTTCTCTTTTAAATTTAAGAACTATTTTGTTAATATCTCGAGATTTGAAGTAGTTTATTGGGAGCAAATTCTGTAGCTTACAACTTTGAAGTTAAGATTGAATCTAATGGCATGAATTTCTTAAGCAATTGGAAAGGTAAGCTTTAGAAAAGTAAGTTAATGCATTGAAAGTCCACTACTCTCTATTTAAACAAAAATCTATAGGAATGATTAGATAAGAGATAGAGATAGAAATACTATGATTACAAGCAAAAATCTCATCAAAATTGCAAATAAAATTCGTATTTAAAGGTAAGTCTTAGTTTATTTATTTAGGATAATAAATAAATCCAAGTTCTAATAATTCATGATCTTATAAAAAGATTCAACAAAAAATATAATTAGCATCATACGAAAAGGAATTCTATAATTTCTTATTGCTATATATGGTAAAATACTTAGTAAATTACTATAATAAGTTAGACTTGTTAACTCCTATCAAATTAAAGATAAGAATTCTTGTACACTGAGAGTCATGCATGTATATATATGAAGAGATCGAATTCCCATGAGTTCAAACTGTAGCAGGCGGAAATTTTTTTTAAGTTCACATGACTATTAATATTACAACTCATTAAGAATTGTATCCAATCCAATACAACTCACCTCCTAACATTTTCTTTTGTTCTTTAAAGAATAAAAACTAAATATAGACACATATATGTATTTATTTGAATTCCATCAAAAGATCTCTATACTTTAAGATTACTTTAAACACCACTGCTACTTCTAGACTAATTTCAGACTTTTGACAAAGTATAAGGATTTTATATGAAATTTTAAAACATATAAACTTTTGTAGGGATTGATTAAATTATGAGGAAAGTTGCTTTCTTTTTATTCAATTTATAATAAACTATCAAAAATTATTTAGCACATTTATTTTTTAATTGATAAGAAGGTGAGGAAACAATTACAACGTCTAAAATAAGTTATTTAGTGCATATTCTTTTTGGAGAGTTAGTACATTTAATTTTTTAAGTGATAAGAAGGTACAATTGTGACAATAATAGGGCAGTAAAGTGCATGCATATTTGCAAAAGAGATGGAACATATAAACAGAGATTAAACTTGTTCTGTGTTCCCATTGAAACCACAGTTTGCCACTTTTTCTTCAACTTAAGTACGGAGAACAATGACATTCACTTTGAAACACTGTATTATTCCACATTCAGTTTTGCAGAGCTTTTCCTTACCTAATTAGTTCAATGATGGACAGCTTGAACTCCTAAATAAAAGATATTTAAATATGTGGAACCCTCACTTTTGGCATTCCACAATCTTCTTTGCGTTAATTGCAGTCTGACTGACATGGGAATATAACGCCTGTTTGAATTATTTGACTATATATCTTGATAGTTCTATATAGATCATAATAAAAAAATGTAACCAAGAGGCTTAAGAGACGCTAGCTATCATTAGGTACGCATGTTTGTCTATGATTAATTGCCAACTAACAACTAGCATGCCTGTTTCATTATCCACAACTTTCGAAGTGCCCTTTTAATCCCTTTTCTATTTTGAGATGATTGAGAAAGTTTGCTCAGCAGATTTTGGCCAAATTAGTATCAAATTTGTTTTTACCCTTTTTTTCTAATGATTACCACGCTAATTAACTCAACTAACACAACCCTATTTCTAAACAGTGGTCTGACTCGGTAAAATTCCTCAATCTGGCTAAAAGGGATCATGCGTACAAGAGTGTAATATTGAAGATTGTACGTCTTTAGATATTTTGTTTAACATTTTCACCTAAATAATTTTCATTTAACTCCAACATGAGCTCATTAATCCATTTGTCAGCCCCAAGGGCAAGTAGATACATTGGGTTCATACAATATCTCTTACACTAAGTACAGAAGTTTTGAACTTATATTCTATAAAAACAATCAATTTGATTGTTGATTATGAATTATTTATAAGATGGCTGATAAAAGTAATGCCATGTAGTTAGGAAAATAAAAAGAGTTTAAAATATTTATCTAACAAAAAAGCAGTAATTATTGCACCTAGAAGTGAAAAATAATAAAATATTGAAGAAAGGACAAATTATCAACCACGGAAGTGAGCTGCTGGCAACTAAGATTGGGATTGACTAGGCCTCTCTTTAAATCATCCAAATGGATTGAAACAAGGGTTCATTATTCTCTTGAGGATGATTGCCTACTTGCTCCAAAAGAAGAGCCATCGTGATTGAAAAATCTATAAAAGTTTGGCGTCGACAATAGACATTATCATGCAAAGAAGATATGTTGTAAACTACACGCATATGAAATTTACCAGATTTAATTTTGTTATTATGATCTAAAATATCTTATAAGGAGATATTGATATTCTGTATATATTTGTAATATTTGGTGTATTTTGTATATATGTCTAAGAGATATTATAGGCTTTAGTTTCCTAGTTTAGCTAAGCTCAAACTCTTTTTTGTACTGTATATATTCTCAGCTATTACGTGAATGAAGGTAGGGTTTTCATACCAAGAATTTCTCATGGTATTAGAGCCTGCATAGAGACAAAACCCTGAAAAAACTCATAGGAAGATGAGTGATTCCTTCTCTGCACAATAATGGTGAAAGACGGGAACGATTGTAACAATAGTATGCCAATGGAGGAGAAGAAGCAAAAAATCAATGATCCTTCTTCCCCATTTTTTCTGCACAATTTGGATATGCCCTATTTGAATATTTATGAAATTTTTCTTAAAGGTGAAACCAATTACCGTGAATGGGCTACAACCTTTAAGAACTCCTTTTGTGCCAGACAAAAGTTAGGGTTTCTTGACGGAACCTTGAACAAACTAACCCAAAATGATGATGATCTTGAAAGTTGCTATAGCATAAACTTAATGCTTGTTGGTTGGATAATAAATTTCATTAAGCTAGGTCTTGACTTAAACTTGGTTTATCTTGATTCGGCCAAAGATTTTTGGGATGACATAAAAGAATGATTTCACACACTCGATGCAATGATTTTACATTAGTTGAAAGAAGTCATAGAAAATAGCAAGCGAAAGGGGTAGACCATGGTGCGATATGTTAGGTGACTCAAAGCTCTTTGGGATGAATTTGCAAGGTACCATAATGTGCCTATATGCAAATATGGCAGGTACATAAGTAATTTGGCCAAGGAATTCATGGAAACTATTGAAATCAAAAAAAGCCATTAATTTCTTATGGGTTTAAATGATGATTTATATGGCAGCCTTTGCATAAGACATCCTCACCATAGACTCGCTTCGCTCTTTTAACAAAGCTTATCAGATGGTGGTTAAGGAGGAGCGCATAAAAATATCACTCAGTCGAAGGAAAAATGAGGTGATGTCATGGTGTTTGCTATCTCGAGCACACACAGGAAGAATTAAATGTAACAAGGAGGTTCCAGACCCTTTTACACTCATTAAAATAAGGAGGGACATACAATGTCAAATTGTTTTACACTCACTGGAAAATATCTAGATTGGTGGTTTACTAATAGCAAGGGACGAGGATGGGGAGCAAACTGAGGGGGAGGACATGTTGGTGCGGCAAGCCGAGGAAGTGGAGCACCAGGTGCTGTTACAAATGCAAACTATTCAAGTGAAACCATCAATACCTCAGGCTCTGTATTATTGTAACTGAGGCAATACAGTCCCATTTTTTACTACTGAGTAGTGGAGTTCAATAAGTAAACAAATTCTACCAAAAAATTGATTGGTAAGGAAAATTTTAATAATTGATTATTGATAGTGGAGCCTCATATCATATGACTAGAAACTAATCTTATTTGACTGATTTGATTGAATTCCCCAAGCCCCCTATTTTTTTTCAAATGGAAAACTTATGTTTACCATCCTTGAAGGTAGTGCTTATATTGAAGGATTGATTTTGGAACATGTGCTTTATGTCCCATAATTGGAGTGTGATTTGATATATGTTTCTTGATTAATAGATGCCTTGACATGTCATATCATATTCACTAACCAACTTTGTGTGATAGAGGACCACGCTTTAAGGATGTTGATTGGAATGGGTTAGTGACGTGGTGGGTCTATTACTTCCGTGTTGCAATAAAGGCTTTAGCACATTAAGTGAAGACAAAGGACTTTGCCAACTTGTAGCATCAGCATATAAAGCATCCCTCTTATAAAATATTATGTTTACTACCTAATGCTTCCAGTAGTAGTTTTCTTGATGGTCAGTATAAGCCTTGTAATGCATGTTTTCGAGCTAAATAGACATGGGATGTTTTTGGTATTAGTAATAGACGTGGTTTGAAAAATTTTGAATTAGTACATTGTGATGTTTTAGGTGCTTATCATGTTGCCTCTTCCTATGGAGCTCATTATTTTTTGACAATAGCTGATGATTTTTCACATGTTGTGTGCATTTATCTGATGGTTGAAAATAGTGAAATGATTGCTATTTTCAAACAAAATTATGCCATAGCCCGAACCTAGTTTAATAAATATGTTAAAATTGTGCATTGTCATAATGAGAATGTGTTTAAATCTTTAAAATAATACCTTAAGGGGAATGGGATTTTATTTCAAAATTATTGCACTAACACCCCTCAACAAAATGGTCGAGTTGAACGCAAACACTGTCACATTCATGCTTATCAGCCTATTGAGTTTTTAGGGGAGTGCCCTTTTATAGGAGGATATTTGATTAATAGAACTCTAATTATGCTTATTAATGAAAAAGTCCCTATGAGATGTTGTTTAGTAAACCTTCATCTTATGATAACATATAGAATTTTGGGTGTCTATCCGACGTACATTACAAGTCTAGGGATTAAAAAAATTGAAGCGCAAAGTAAAAAATGTGTGTTCTTAGGGTACCCTCAAGACAAAAAGGTAGAAAGTCTACGATCTTGAAATTGGGCAACATTTTGTCTCTCGTGACTTTAAAATTGTTAAAAATAGCTTTCCTTTTTTGGGTCTATGATGCTTAGCCCACAGCCCCCTCTTCTTCTTTGATGATATATCTTTAATTGTTTTGTGTTGTTCTTTTGATGATGATTAGAATTTCGATACTCTCATATCCACTGCTACACCGGCATCCACATCACAGCCTTCCTCAACCACTGCACACCCCACATCTCTACCTTCCCCTTGCGTTCAACCACCCATAGCATCATCTGCACCCGAGCAACTAGCCCCCACTATAGACCACTAGAATGACACCCATGAGTCTAATTTAGCTTTAGATCCTAACCCCTTGAAGGGGAGTGATACTCCAATTCATGTTGAAACTGGATAACCTTCCACAAAGGATATAAGCATCATGTAAATAATACCCCTCAGTTAAGTATGGATGAAACACTAGGTCAGGGTCACCGCACCAAAAAAGTCTCTGTTCCTTACCATGATTATATTTCCACTAACACGATGCAACAGTTAGACCCCATTCTCTTCTCCTCCTTCAACATCCTTAGGTACACCTTATTACATTTCTTTTTATTTGAATTATTATAAATTTTCTCCATAACATCTCACTTTTTTGGTAACCATTTCTACGGAGATAGAGTCCACTAGTTACTGTGACGTTGCGTGTGACCCCCAATGGCATGAGGCCATGTGTTAGGAGATTGACTCTTTTAAATGAAACGATACCTGTATGATTGAGGATTCTACTCCTAAAAAACAACTATTGGGTGTAAGTGGGTTATCATGTCAAATATAATTCTAAAGGCTCTATTGAATGTCACAAGGCTTATTTGGTTATTTTAGGCAATCATCAGGTAGAAAGCATCGATCATGATGATACTTTTTCTCTTGATGCCAAAATGGTTACTATTCACATTCTTTTTGCTATAGCCACTGCTAAAAACTAGGAACTATATCAAATGGATGTCCACATGCCTTCTTACATGGTGATCTTGATGAAGAAGTGTATATGAGATTACCACCCAAGTTTGTTGCTTCCTTTTTCGGAAAAATTTGTTGCCTCTTCTTTCAGAAAAGTTTGTAGTCTTTAAAAGTCTTTATATGGTCTCTGTCAAGTGCCTCATAATTAGTTTGCAAAGTTGGCTACTTCTCTTCGTGACTATAGTTTCTCTTAAACTTATGATGACTACTCTCTTTTTACCATGCATGAAGGAGGTGATAGCTTGGGAGTCATGGTATATGTTGATGATTTAGTCATTGCAAGCAGTAATCCTATTGTTGTTTGTAATCTTAAAGTCTACCTCAGCTGTTACTCTATATGAAGGATCTTGGTAAATTAAAATATTTTCTTGGCCTTAAAGTTGCGCATAATTTTGATGGGATTTTTCTCTATTAATGTAAATATGCTCTTGTTATTGTTACTAAAGTAGGACTTCTTAGTGCCAAACTTGTTAGCTTTTCAATTGAGAAAAATCATCTTTTGGCTCTTGCCTCTGGTCTACTAATGATTGACTCGACATGGTATCTTTGACTAGTTGGTAAATTAATCTATTTAACTATCACATGGCCTGAGCTTAGCTACTATGTACATATCTTGGATCAATTTATATAAAATCCATCCATTGATCATTTGGAAGTAGCTCTACATGTTATATGTTATTTTAAGAGCAATCTTGGAAAAGTTATTCTCCTATAAGTTGTCAGTCACTTACAATTATATAGTTATTGTGATTCTGATTAGGCCAGCTGTCCATTAAGTCAACGATCCTTGACTGGCTACTTTACCCTACCTAGTTATTCACCCGTTTCCTAGAAGACCAAAAAACAGCAATCTGTCTCCAACTCATTAGCTGAGGTTGAGTATCGGTCCATTGCTACCACTACATATGAACACACTTGTCTTGAGGCATTAATTCTAGCTCTTGGGGTCGCCCATTCGTGGCCCATGCATTTGTTATGTGATAACAAAGTAGCTTTGTATATTGCCTCTAATCCAGTATTTCATAAACTTATGAAACACATTAAAGTTGATTATCATTTTGTTCATAGCAAATAGAAGGTAGGTGAGATCACTACCTCTTATGTTTGTTCCTCAAAATAACTAATAGATATCTTCATAAAAGCATTAGGTCAATAATAGTTCACTTATCTCACTTGTAAGTTAGGTGTTTCACGTCTTCTATATCTTGACATTTAAAAAATACATTAGGGATTTAGAGGTTACATTTGTTTTTTTTTCTAAGAAAAGGACGCCTTTACTTACTTACCATAATCCCAATGCTTCGTCTTGTTGCACTAGCTCATGCAATCATTGTAACTTAAGGTGATTCTCATTTTCATCCACCATAGGATCTAAGCAATCTAGAATAGGTACTGAGATTGCATCCATGTTCTCTTCGAGACAGGGAATCAGTAACTAAATTATTTTTCCCTTCCTTATACCCAATGTTAAAATCATATCCCATTAATTTTATAATCTATCCTTGTTGAGCTTTGGTAGTTATCTTATACTCTAACAAATACTTAAGGTTTTTTATCAGTTTAAACAAGAAATTGATTGCCCCACAAATATGGTCTTCATTTATACATTGTTACCATCATTTCCTTCTCATATGTTAATAAAGAAAAAAAAAATTCTTGGACCTTGGGGTTGAAATATAAAATTGGCTTTTCCTCTTACATAAGGACAACCCCTGATTCGGTCCTAGATGCATCCTATTCCACTACGAAAGGAATAGAAAAATTTGGAAGTGTTAATAATGGAGTTTGAGTAATGTATTTTTTAAACAATTGAAAAGCCTCCTTTACTTCTAGACTCGACATAAAAGGCCAACCCTAAGCAAATTGGTAAACGGTCTGGCTATCATCCCATAATCTTTAACAAACTAACGATAGTATTCGGTGAGGCCTAGAAAATGTCTCAATTCTTTGACAATCCGGGTTCATCGCTATAATCTTCTTTGAATCAGCTTTCACCCCTTCATGGATTAGCTTTGCCCCATGAAGCTTGTCCAATAATTCCTCAATTGTTGGTATGGGAAATTTTTCTTTTACTATAATTTTGTTTGATGCCCAATAGTGCATGTAAAACCTCTAGGACCATTATATTTCTTTACCAACATTACAGGTGATGAGAATGGACTATTACTAGGTTGAATGATTACTTAACTAAGCATCTCTCCTACTAATTTCTCAATCTCCCTCTTCTGAAAATAGAGATATTGAAAAGAGTGGAGACAAACCAACTGAGTCCCTTCTTTGAGAGGAATTTGGTGGTTGTGGTGGTGGTAAACCGACAGATTCTTCAAATACCTCCAAAATTCCATTTTAATATCAAGCCATTAATTTCACTTTTCTTCCTTTAATTGTCTAGAATGATTTTCAGGATCCACAGAAACTTGCAACAAAAAACATTTGCCATTTTACTTTACTGCTTATGCCATTGTTTTTATCATCACTAATTTTTCGTCATTGTTAGTCATCCCTAGCAATGTAATCAATTCATTCCCCAATCTATAATTCATCTCCATATTACTAAAATTCCACATAATCAACCCCAATTCTTGGAGCTATTGTGCTCCCAATACAACATCACACCTATCAAACTTATTGAACAAAAAAAAAACAAAAGATTTAACATTATGAATTTTAGTACTGACCTCTCAAAAGAGGCCCATATAGTTAAGTTTCCCTCCATTGACAGTAATGATGCTCATGGGTCTATTGTCAATCTGGCTAATCTTGCAACTCAGTGATGTATGAAATTGTGAGTGCTACTCGAGTCAATAAGTGTAGTTACCTCCAACTAATTTATCTTTTCTTTAATTCTCATCATTTCTGGCGTTAGAACCCCAAATTGCAAGAAGACAGATCGTCGACTGGTCTGGTGCTACTAGGCATTCTTCTTCCTCGTCGATAGCTAAGGTTTTGTCTGCCTTATCGACTGTTTGCTCCACTTTGATGAGGAACAACTTGTGACATCAGTGGTTAAGAAAAAATTGCTCATCACAGTGGTAGCACAAGGCCTCTCGTTGTAGTCGGTCGAGTTCAGCCGGAAGGAAGCGTCACATGACTAGGGCTCTTCCTCCTCCTTGCGCGTTCATACTTGGTAGAGAAGATGGTAAGTTTGAGCCAAAATTCCAATTGGAATTTGCTTATTGGTTTTGGCTATTTGACCCATTAGTTAAAGGCCCAATTCGGTTCTATTAGCCCATTTGTATTTTACTTTAAAAAATTCTTTCTAGCCTAATTGTTTCATTAAGATTGGGTGGTCTTTACACTTGTATGTCTGCCCGTAATCCATCTTTTAATGTACTGATAAAAATCCTTACCTCTTATTCATTTGTTAGTACCCCTAGCGGTACCAAAAGTAGCTGAAACTGTGTTTGGTATTCACTCAATGAGGCATTTACCTTAATTTGTAAAGATCCACAAAAGGATTTGCATATGCCAAGATCCCAAACCGCTTCGCTAATCCTTCTTTGATATCTGACCATGTCAGGTCATTGTGAAGGGCCTTTTGATGCTGCACCCATAATTGCACATCGCCATCCTTGTGATATATGGACAATTGAGTTTGTTCATTGCCAACAATATTTTGAAAATCGTCCGAATCATCATATCGTGGAAATTACAATTGGGTCACCTTTTGAGCAATGGCCCCTTGGAAAGCAATTCCACCATTCCTAGTGTTGAATTCCTCTCCTTCTGAGTTCCTCCTCGCTGAATGAAAATAATATTATAGTTGTGTTTAAGCTTATTATCGTAATTTATTAAAATTCATGTTATCCTTTTCGTAATTGTACTCCAAACTTTTATAATTACAAATAGAAATTGGTAATTATATTACAATTTATAATTTATTTTTTAAATATTAATAAAAAGTATATTATGGATTTCCCATATTTCAATTATTCTTTTCCTTGTATATAGGGGAAATTTAATAAGTTATTGTTGGAATACAGAATGAAGAGGTTTATTATTTTTCATTAACTTAATCTTCTCATATTCCTCTATTTAAATTTAACTTGCATGTGTTCCAAATTTGTCTTCTTCATTATTATATCAGTTCAGAAAAGCAGATAATATTACCCTTTCATAATTATTCACTTAACTTAAGGCATTTTTGGTTAGATAGTTATTAATGGAATGAAATGTAATGTAACATGATTCCATCATTTGGGAGGAAAGTTTATAATGGAATGAAATAAGATAGAAGGGAAGGGTTTCACATTACGTCTCATTCCATCCTAAATAGTAAAAATAAATTACCTCTGATTTGGGAGGTTTATGATGCAATGTTAAATGATAAAGCCCTTCTTCCAAACAATTTTTCAATATATTACATTATGAATTCTTTCATCCCTCCTAACCAACAATTTTCTAATATTACATCCATTTACTTTCCATTTCATTATAAACCATTTCATTTCATTTCATTAAAAATCTTACTTATATAGCGTAAGAACATTTGAGCGACATTTTCAAATTTTCTATTAGCGTTTCATGATGCAGCCTCTCAATTAATTCATTAATCATTATGAAAAGCGTCAAGGCTCAATGCATGATGCATAGTAAATGAATTTTTGAAACAAAGTTGAGGGGTAAAATAAACATTTGATTCAGGTAGAGCTTTGATACATATTACATAGCAACGTAAAGTGTTTTCAAGTTTGTTTCATAATTTTTTAGGGTTAATCGTTATTATTATATAAAAATTAAAATTTTAATATATGTTTCAAGATTATTAAATACAACTACAGACTATTTTCTTTCAATTGTAAACGTATGCGCTGATGTATTTATAGAATAGCTATGCATGTCTCCACTAGCGGTTAAACATCACTTTTAAGCTAAGAAGCACAGTCACGGACACGCGACACGTGACACGACACAGAC
>JANSVB020000188.1:916907-929134 GCA_025504935.2 Erythroxylum haughtii
ATGAAATCTTTTAAAACCTGTATGAGAAATTGTATGGATAAGTGTGCACTTAAAGGTTTGCTCATAATTCCCCTGCATAAGCTATGATTGAGAATCAAATACGATGTTGTCGTGTTTGAGGGAGATGATTTTATTTCTGGCCCTCCTAGAGACTATGCCATTGTAAAAAACTAAAGTGTTTTTATCTCCATGTCTCATTGAGTCCACCCTAGCTCTTTGTTTAGTTAGTGAATAATCAAACAAAAGTGCTTGAGATTAATTATGTCATGCTTCCTTTTCCCTTACCTTAAGACTATATTTCTAGGATTGATGTATTTCAATTGATGTATAAGATCTAACTCCCTTTTAGCTGTGTTGGCACTATAAAGCAGATTTATCTCCTAGTTGATTAGTTACATTTTCCTTGAATAAATAAACTACTTAGATCTTCTAATGTTAGTCCTCATTGTAGTCCATAATCCTTCCTCAAAACCAGCTAATTACATCAGAAAATCAATGAATTTGAAAGGATGTTTAAATCTCTTTGCTATTGAGGAAGTTAGGATAGGGGTATGATCTGATAAATAATTAGTAGCAAACTTAGAAAATCAATTAGGGAACTCATTCATCCATCTTAGATTTTCCACATTTCTGTCTAATTTCTTCTTTATCAAATTAGAACCAAATTGGTTGTTACTCTACGTATGGAAACAACCTCCCGATGGTATATTAGTGCATTAAGCTTCCTCTAAACATTTTCCAAGTTAACTATAACGAATACAAACTGATCATGGACCCTCAACTTCCTCAACCTTTAATATGAAATTGAAATCATGTTGAGAAAGTTTTATCTAATGCAAAACTCCCAATATTCGCAAGTATACATATCGTAACTTGTAGTATCAAAGGTGTCGATCCCACGACAACATAGTTAAAAGTAAATGAATCTAACTTTATCTAAGGAGATAAAATATGATTAAAATAAAATAATAATATAAAATTAAAAAATTAAATCAAGAAAATAATCAAATAATAAATGAGCTACCACAAATATGGGAGGAGAATCAAAGATGAAAATGAGGATTCGTTCTATCGTTATTTTGCTCCCTAACTACTATTGATTCAATTATATGTTGATTCTAGATCTTCTAAGGGAATGACTATTCTTTCTTAAGACCTAATCAATTGACCCTAATTGATTAACCCTAAGTGATTATGAAATTCAAGATTTTGCAACCTCTCGATTCATAAAGACTACCTAACGTTTTCAACTAGTTCTTAAGTGATTTATCGAATAACCGAGTCCTTACACGAGATCTCTCTTTCATATAATTACCAATTTGATATTTGAGAGGCTTATTAGGTCACTAACTCTCGTTATCCAACCTAATCGGATTACTTTCAACTCACTCTCTCGATTTATTATCGAAGTATTAACATAACCAAATATCATAAAACTAAAAAATTGAATTGAAATCAACAACAATCAAGTCATAAAACAACTCAAGAACAAATCTATATTAGAGCACCCTAAACATGAATTACATATTCAAATCCAAGTTACACATCAAGTTTAATGAAATAAACATAGGAAAGAAAGAAAGAACTTGATTTGAACTCAAACTTAAAATCTATAATTTCTGGATTGCTCTTCTTGCTCCTCCTTCTTGCTCTCTCACTTTGGAAGATGGTCACTACTCTTTTTGATTGTTTTTTGTTCTTAAATATTTCTTGATGCTTAACGGGTTCTTTCTAGGGTTTACCCACGTAATTTGGTTCCAAAAATAGCCCCAAAATGTTAAAATTACAAAAGAGTTGCGTACTAGCAAATTTTAAATTCGTTGGAATTGTTATCTGCTCTCCCTGTCACGATCCAGCTTCCATACTTCCAATTCTTCTCTTTTCTTCAATATCCTATTTCCATACACTTAAACGCACATTAAACACCTCTTGAACAACTCTTGTTGGATATGAAAAGATAATAACTTAATTATGGGAATTAGATCTATAAAGATAGATTGGACATTAACTTATTCTAAGTCCAAGTTTAGTATTTAAGATATCAGTTACTTGTGAAGTATTAAAGATATCCATTACTTTATGTGTGGGTTGATATTTGAGTTTAAGATGATAAGGATATAACTTTAGAAGTAAATCCTAATTAAGGTTTATTACTTAGAATAATACCATCTAGGATTGGGAATGTTCCAATGTAGCAATTGGTTGCTAATTAACTCATAATATATTTTTTGTTTAGTGGAAATGATTAATTGGATCAACAAGTTCTTTAATGAACTTGGTATAGTTTTCTTTTCTTTGTTCAAGACAGTAATGTATTGTAGAACATTAAAGCCATTAGGCATGCATAAAAAGCTAATGTCTCATCGAAAATCCAATAATGTGTTTAAACAAATTTTCTTAATTATGATGATAATTAAGATGGGGTTGCAAGATTTAATCAAGTGCTAACTATAGAGAATCTTGTAGAATTCTCTCATTAAGCCACTGCCCTAGTAGTAGAATAATCATCATATGATGATATGGTATGAGATACTTAAACGATTGGCTTAGTGCAAGTGAGAGATTGTTTGTTTATGCCTACAGCCAATCGTTTTGGTTGTAGTTTACTAACAAATTACTTAAAAGCATTCTTTATCTTGTACATGTTTAGATGTATATGATAAAGTCCATGGGATAATTATACATTGTAAATGAAATTATAATTATGAGATTCATATTGAATTTATGTATTATTTCTAAATGTTCATAGTCATTGCTCTATTAAGTTAGATCTTAATAAAACGTAAAAAGACTAGCACATGTTTTTTTTTTCTTATAAAGGAAGTAGTTGATCTTATAAGTTAAAGTATAGAAATACTTAAACAAGCGTGTGCGTGCTTGCTAGAAAACAAGTTCACTAAACAAACCTAATATGAAAAATTCATTTGGAACATTACTTATATGTCTATAGAATTCTCATTGTGATGATTGTGTAAGTGATCATTTGACTTGAAGTCGTCAAAGTTATCTTGTATGGGGATTGCTATGTTTTGATACTACTTATGATCTATTTATTCATAGGTCGTTTAATTAGTAGTTATTGGATTTATCATGAACTATATAGAGATAGTTGAATAATCATGATAGGATTCATCATCCTAAAGTAATTAAGAAGAATGTTTCGTTGTTTTCGATTAGTATTGATTCAGGAAATCCTTGACCAAGGTGAAATGACACTTTATAAATAATTTACAAAAGTCATTAATTGAATCAATAACTAATGAAAAAGAACTAATATGATTAGACTCAAAATAGAATATACATCACTTTCATATTCTATGTCTAATTGAAATATTGTATGATGAAATGATTGAATTATACAGAAAAACTATGCACGAAAAAGTTAATCAAAATCACTTTGACATTCCTAAATATTTGAGTGATCATGATACATTACTATATATCAATCTTGATCTATAATTATAAATCATTTAATTGGAGAATTAAAAATAAATTAAAAAAAAGTTTAATTTATCTAATATAATTATTACCAACATATTTAGGAACTTAATAAGTCTCACATATGAAATGGGTTGAAGAGAACAAAGTTAATTTAATCAAGTTAGACTTGACTATAAAGTTTGAGAAATTTTATAATTAATTATGGAATATTTAGTAAATAAGTATCAATATGAGATATTGAATCTTATATGAGCTTAATTAGTATTTAATTAAAATTAGAATTTAATTTTAATTAAATTACTGAAACATCCAAAACTTGTTATAAATAAACTTAAGCTCTATGAAACTAATACTTCATGCTTAACTCTCCATAAGAATTACAAAATTCTCTCAACCTACTCTATGGATATTGTTAAAGGCCAAGCGCTTGTGCAACTATGATAGTTGAAAAAGATCAATTTCAAGAACAGTTCAAAAAATACGACAAGATACAAATCAAATTTCAAAATAAAGTACGAATTAAATTACATTTTATTATACTATGTTAATTATTTTATAGAATTAAATAAATCTTGATTTTTTAAAAATTAAAATCACGAGAAAATTTCGTAATTATTTCACTACAGTCCGGAACCGATCCCCATCAGGTTTGCCAACAATTTATTGTTACAATGCATGAAAATTGGTATGCGAAATCCAAAGGTGAAAATTTTCTTGCAAGAGTACAGTTATCTGTTCTTTGCCCTCCTCTATTCCCCCGATATTGAAGAAAAGATGTAATAAATTTGTCCCATGGGAAGCCAAAAAGTGACGCGTTACAAAGTTATCCACAATGATGGGAAAAATCATTGAAAAACAGTTTACAACTTGGCCGAGAGGAACACAATTGTAACAGCTCTACCATGTTTGTTTTTTATACAACATGAAACAACCTGTATCAACAGAGCGAGTACTCGCAGTCTAGCAAACGAGACAGTATCTCTTCGCAGGTGGGCCTTTCATGTGGTTCTCCCCAACAATCTGCAATCAACAACACCAGTTGAACGTTTCAAGTGATATATAGCCTTCTCTTTAAGGATTACTACTACCAACTTTTGTCTAAAAATTCATTTAAGTGAGCCAATAAAATTTCTGAAGGAGCGTTATATTTACATTATTCTCATTTAGTCCACTGATAAAATTCATACCTGAAATTAGCCGGCCCAGCGGACCTTCAGGAATCTCCAAGCGGGAACCCTCATTAGCCACAGCATAAACTACCTGAAATCATAGATCGAAAGGGCATAAGGGACTCGGAATTCAGTTGAGTTATGATAATTTATGTTGGATGAAACGAAAGCAAAATAGGTATTAGGGAAATGAAATTTGTACAAAAAGCTTACCCTTTCTGGTGGTACACCTTCCCAAGGTCTATTTAATGTACAGAGTTCCCACATTATCACCCCAAGGCTGAAAATATCACACTTCTCGGAGAAGGATTCATTTCGAATAAGTTCAGGCGCCATCCATTCTGGAGTTCCAGCAGACGACGAGTCCCTCATAGACATATCTGTCATTATTCTGGATAACCCAAAATCACAGATCTTGACAGTCCAATGCTTATTCACAAGACAGTTTGCACTTTTAACGTCTCGATGTACTATCTTCATTCGATGTATGCACATCAACCCCCTTGATCACCCAAAATAGACATTGTCAGCATACAGCTAAATGCTTCCTTTCTTAGGTTTAAAAATCAGCTATATCACAGATATTAGAGGTAGTATCAGTCCATGGAAGTGCAAATGCATGGAGGACAAAAAGATATTAGGCAGAGCAGAAAAAAATTAAACAATTGAAAATAGAGAGCGGTAGAAGATAAATGGAATTAAATAAAAGAATTGGTCCTTCAGGTCAATTATCTAAAATAATTCAGAAAAATTGGATGGATAAACTAATGGAAAAAGAACAACAACAACAACACTTAGTATGAATTCCATTGCTTCGCGGGATTTAGAGAGGTCCAATAATACACAATCTTACCCTTAACTAGTAGAGAGGCTTTTTTCAAATGACCCACATGAAAAGAGAGGAAGCGAGAGAGAGATCGAGAGAGATAAAAGAGAAAGAGGGAGATGGGGTGAGAGAGAAAGAGAAGAAAAGAAAGAAAAGAAAAAAGAAGAAAAAATAAAAAATAAAAAAAAGGATGAAGGAGAAAGTTAATACTAATAATATTAATAATGTGAATACGAGTAGTTGTAATAGTAGTAGTATAAATAATAATAATAATAGTAGCAGCAGCAGCAGCAGTAGCAATAGTAGTAGTAGAGTAGCAGCAGTAGTGATAGTATTACTAATAATATTAGTAGTAGTTGGGAGGGTGGTGGTGATAGTGATATTGGTAGTTGCAAAATAAAAAATAAAAAGAAGAAGAAGAAGAAGAAGAAAGGGATAAAGGAGGAGAAAGTTAACACTAACAATATTAATAATGCGAATATTAGCAATAGTATGAATAATAATAATAATAATACTAGTACAACAGTATTACTAGTAGTAGTAATATTATTAGTAGTACTAGTAATAGTAATAGTGATGGAAAAAGAAGTTATAGCTAAATATATGAGATCAATTGAGAAGTTCCACTGATTTATGAGAAGCAGGGAACTAGACCAAAATGAATTCTGAGGAAGGTATGGAGGTCCAGGCAGCACTTCATAAGAGAATAGAAAACTTGTTTATGCAGTATACACAAAACATATCTGAAAAAAGTGACATGAAGGGTCGAGAGAATAGTAAGTGACATTTAGAAGGGCTTCTATCACGAACTAGGCATAAAAGATGAGGATGGCAGTCGATAAAAGCTTGCTAAGTTACGCCACATGTGAAGGAATTGAAAATATGAAATCAGGGTTGAGACTACTGATTCTATCTTCAACAAGTATAAAATCAAGACAAACTGGCGATTCCTTTCCTACAAACCATTTTATCAAGTTCCTCACATAACCAATGACTAATCAAACATAGACCACAGAAAATCACTAACGTCGTAACTAGGTTTCTGCAAGTAACTCTAAAAGCAGCATATCATCTCATATGTGTGGGGAACACACCTGCATATATCCCGCAGCATCTTTAACCTTCTCCGCCAACTAAGCCTCTTCTTTTGATCACTCAAGTGGATCAAATAATACAGGGACCCCATTTCCATGTATTCTGTAACCATTGACAAGCGTGGAGGTTTTGTACAAGCACCCAAAAATAAGATAACTGCAAGAAGCAGCAATATGTTATTTCACCAAGAAGAAGGGAAAGAGTAAATACAGTAGAAAGGCATAGCTCGTTAGTTCAAGCTCAGGGTCTTAATTTCAATATTGGGAAGAATATATTTTACAAGTGGGCCTATGAATCTAATCTCAAAGTGTAGAACTGAATCTTGTACATTTCTCAATGGGTGATTTTGAAAATTCTTTGCTTCAATATTCTAACACCACAGGCATGAATCTCCAAAAAGATAAATGTAAAGCATTATACTCAACTACAAGCAGATTTAAGAGGAATACCATTAGGATGTCGAAGACGGCTGGAGTAAGCACATGTAGAAATCCATAAAGAGTGCAAAGTTAGATTGATAAATGGGTAGGATTAAACTACAACATAAAAATATCAACAAGAAGATACCTAAGGATGGATATCTCATTGCAGAAGTCCTCCATGTTCTCAGCTGTTAGATCCTGCTCAAGAAAAACTTTGATTGCAACGTCAGTTCCATTCCATACACCACGGAATACTTCCCCAAAAAATCCTACAAAAGAGGAAAAATGAATTAATCTCAAGGAACAGAGAGTTTCAAGACTAGTAGCACATGGAATTGTTTATAGTCCACAAAACAAAGAATAAATGCTTAAAGTTAATCTTTGACTAAAGAAATAGACAATGTTGGCGCAGTGAAGTTGACACAATTATGAATGAAGACATAATTATGAGTTAACCAAGGAATTGAAACAATCATAAATGTCTGATACTCTCATGAACAAATAAATCCCCTTCCCCAGCAAATAAGCTTGAGGTACAGAGAAGGAAATATATAAAACTATCCAAAAGACAAGGCATGTAGGTTATAATTAAAATTAAACCACAAAACAAACCTTGATTTGTAAATCAATTAAATTCAAATAAATTTAAGACTATAGTAATACCACTACTGAACTTTCAAAAGCAATTTAAACACAATCCTCCTATAACTACAAAATTTTCATTAATGCTTCCTTTCACAAAAAAAAAAAATCCTAGCCAGTACTCTAAGCTCTAATCAGCTCTGGTATGACAATAAGCATAAGCCACAAAAATAATAAAGCAAGGCTAGAAAATAAGTAGGCAAGCTCAACAAATTTTTTATCTTGCAGGATGAATAGTGCCTCAGGACCTAAGCATCTTTCTTCGCTTGTTAATTACTATAGTTTCACTCTTGACAATAAATTGATAATAAAAAAGAACTTGTAAAGGTTCATAATGTTGAAAAAATAAAGAATTAGAAAAGTTATATTGCTGATCAATTCTTACCTATCCCAACACGAGTTCCAACAGTTACCTCTGAGAAATCAATATTCCATTCTTGGAAAGGTAACAGAGGTTTGTTGTGGAACATTGGAGATTCGAGAATTTTATTCCATGTTGAAACTAATTCATCATTTACTCCATAGCCTGAAGGTCTGCTTCTCTCAGAGGTTTGACTCCTATATTCATGTGGAGAGGATGGTAATGAAATTGCCTTCTGAGAATCTAACTGGCTCCTTTCAATGCCATATAAAGCAGATCTTCCACCAGATATCAAACCACGAGCATCAAGATCAAAACCTGACACCTGAAACATGGCAGAAAGTGATTTCGTGTCATCATGGATTGTATTGCTGCAGTTCAAAGACTTGCCTAGGTCCCACGACTGCCAACTAGCAACATGAATTTCTTGTAAACAATATTCATACACAACTAATAATAAAACAAAATCAAGTAAATGAGTCAAACTCTTTGGAGTGCTATAAAACTAGGCTAGCTAAGGTAGATTAACTGCACAACTACCATAGCTGGAAAGTTACTAAACCTATATAGTGTTTGAAAACTAGAATTGTCTATGTTGCAGGACTTAAAACTTCTTCTTTAGCACAATTAATCAGACATATTGGAACATCTTTTAGCATAAATCATTTCTACGTTGAAAGAAAATGAAAAGAAAGTTGCAAGAACTGAAAGTCAGATAATGAGAGTCAACAATACTGGACTCCAAATTGTTCCATACTATGCTTCTCATAGACGAAAATAGCAGAACCACGTACACTCAACCACATTTCATATAGTTTATGAAAAATTTCATTTGTTCCTGGTATTTAATATTCTGAAAAAAAGTAACACATCAAAGTGAAGAAGTAAAATGCTAAATTATTTGGATGACAGTGTGCTTAAAATATTACCAAAAGATACATTAATCTAGTATCATTGTGCATAAAATCTGATAGTGGATGAACCACATGCTTATAGAAGTAGTAACTAGTCAGAAGACCAGAGCTATATTAATAACAAGTCAACATAGAATACATTTCTGTACAAGGGCAAGCATCGTTGACAGTTCTACTGAGAAATTATGACGGACATAATTTTATAACAGTTATAGTTTATTTCACTGATATTTCTTTTTCTCAATTGAAGTCTTCTAGAGTAGTATTCCTGGAAAAAAGAAAGAAAAAACATTTAACACAAGATGTAAAACAATCATGCTCCATCACAACCGAAGAGATGTATATTTTCATATCAGAGCATGCAAATTGACTACAGAAACAAAGCAAAAAACTGTTTTTAACATATAAAGACTGCATGCTAAAGAGAGAAAGAAGTTGATTGTATTTATGCTTCAGAATCAAGAAAAGGAAAAGAAATCTACATTCTTTTGGTGATCAGATCTGCCCTCCTTTTCGTCTGAAGTATTTGCATAGGACCCATCCTCTCCACGTTCCCTTGGAACACGATTTTGCTTCAAACTTTCATTCATTGCACGGACAGCCCTGAAAGGTTCATCAAATACTAAAGTGCTGTCCAAGCATAAGAACTCAACATATAATTAAAAAAGAAGGGATCATGTCTCTCACAACAATTTCTGATATGGAACATTAGAAAAACTTAACCATGACCTCAAATCACATGCACAAACATGATCAAGTTTGGTGTATTCAAGAAGTAGATTCTACAAATGTTCAGTAACAAATAACAGCAATTGGAGAGCCCTTCTTCAAATACTACTCAAGTTACCCCTAAATGCTTAGTATTGGTTTAGTTGAAAAATGTTAAGAGCCTTATTTCTACTTAGTTTGTACCCTCACAGATATTCCTTGGCTTTCCTTTATTTGAATACTTATTCTATTACAGAACAATGGTCTTAGTTAGTATTGCTCTACTTTTAAAAAATGGCCTAAAACCTAGTTATTAACAAGTCATTCTATTATCTCATTTTCCTTCTCTGCATTATATCAGAGCCAAAAAAATAAAAATAAAAACTAGAAGTAAAAGAAGTACAAGAGGGAGTGTGTAATAGTACTGTTCATCCCACTATTCATTTTTCTACAATTGAACATGCCTTCATTGTCTAAGATACTTTAAATGTCAAAATCACAAGATAAGATGGATGCATGCATTTTGAGATTTGGATGCTAGATTATGATATAAAAATAAAGAAATATAATAGTCAACAAATTCGCAGCACCTATCGGATGAAAAGATTATATAAATCAGTGCTTAAAAGTTCAAGACAAACAAATACCAACCTTACTATATCATCACCAATCTCTGGTGTCATGCTTATACTCCTCCTCCTTATTCTACGAGCTTCTGATGTTGATGAACCCTCTGATCTGTAACTAAAAAGAGAAATTCCATATTAGGCTGCTCTAAGCAGAGATACATACTAGTATGCACATGTCAGTAAACATAGTCAACACCAAATGTCAAAACTATGGCAAGAAATCTAATATTGAACCCGTAAATCTCGTATCATCAACCTTTCATTTCTCTGGCACTATTCTTACCTTCTGTCCATCATCCGACTACATCAAAAAAAGAAAAAATAAACTAGGGAACAAACTAAAAGACCATGTGCAAAGTGTTTATTGGGTTAACAATATGTATATGTATTGTGTAGGGTCACATTTATAATTGTAAAACACCATGTTCAGCCTTTTGTAAACTTGAAAAAGTTTGGATATAATAATATCAATAGTGGTCAACAGGTGCTTAACCCCAGTTCAACCCTAGTGATACATCATATAAAATTATTATGAAGTATGCAAACGGACTAAAATATCATTTTATACTCTCAATGCTCCCCCTTAAGCGGATGTATATATACTATCAATACCCAGTTAGTACAAAATCATGAAATTCTCAACCCCTCAAGGATTTAGTAAAGATATCAGCTAACTGGTCTACTGAGACTATAGAATCTCTGATTAACTCTTTAGAAACTATTCTTTCTTCAATAAATCGACAATACACCTCTACACGCTTTGTCATTTGGTGATAATCTGAATTTGAAGCAATATGCAGTGCTGCTTGGTTGTCACAAACTAGTTTCATAGGTTTCAGTAATGCTGGTCTTGATGGATAAATTCAATTTCTTCAGAAAGATGATGAAACCATAGCAGTTCCATATACTCAGTTTCTGCACTAGGTTGACCTACTATATTTTTCTGTTTACTGTCCCATGACACCATAGTTCCCCTTAAAAATCCGTCATAACCTGATATGGAATGCCTATCAAATTATTAACCCATATAATCTGCAACTACATATCCCAATATATCAAAGTGTCTATTATTAACATATAAAAGACCATGTATGGAAGCCTATTTAATGCACCAAATATTATGAAGAGTTAGCTCCTATTACTCATCACAAGGATCAGTCATGAATTGACTCACCACACTCGTTGATATTGGTGACTTGAAAACCCAAATTTGCTAACTAGTCACTGAGAAGCATTTCATGTAAATTTGGAAATATGGAGTTTAAAAAATTTTGTATGTAGGATTTGCAAGGAGACAAGGTCAAAGACTTCCGTTCTTCTGTCCTTGACATTATACCAGTGAAAATGGATATAGCATACTGCTCATATCTTCTTCATATGACTAAAATTTTGGTCACAAGGCCTCCTAGACAAACAGTTTCACTTTGGACTTGCTCAAAGCTATGTACAGTCTGCATTGTAGGTTGAGAGGGAAAATAATAGATTTTCTGAAAACTCACTGAAAATAGGTAAAAAGGCCAAGGAAAGTGAGCTGCCGACAAAAAATTGTAAGACTCAAAACTCCTGTTCAAGTACCATATAAAGGTGCGTCAATAGATTTTTAATCCTTATTCACCACTGATGATGTTATTATATGCAACTATTATAAAGTATACAAATGGACATCCTTTTAAACTCTCAACAATATTTTTCACTAACTTCTCATATATAAAAAAAACATCTGTAGTGGATAGAAATTAACTATTCAAACTATTTCACACACCAATATCATTCTTGGTAATTAAGTTTTTTGGAAGGTGCGAGGAAATACACCAAGGAATGGTAGAACTTTGACACACATGAGAATTCATGGATGCAAAGTAAATAAATCATATTCCCTATTTATCAACCTTCACCAAGAGATTTGGAATTTTCTTTGAATTTTAGCTAGGATTAGGGATAGGTCGGTATCTGAAGCCATGCCGGCGCGCTTCTGCAACAGGTCATATGATTTCTTCCCCGGCTGACGATCGATTTGTTA
>JANSVB020000188.1:937693-947748 GCA_025504935.2 Erythroxylum haughtii
ATTTTCACCTATCGGTTCTTCAATTAACAACTAACGTCAAGTAATGGTTGGCCAAACACAATACCAGCAAAATTAATCTCAAATCAGAGAAATCAAAACCAAAAATCCATACTTATAAATCAACCAAGATTTAATCCATAAAAATTAGATAAAAGCTTCAACCCAACTTTAAAGCTTTGAGGAAACTACTCAATCATGATAGGATGAAAATCACAAGCATTAAAGTCAACAATCAATATTAGGAGAAATCAAATAATGAATCAGATAATCAATGAGTTTTTGAATTCCCCCTCTCTTTGTTGTTTGCGTCTCCAACTTGCATTTCTCTCCCAACTGCGTTGCGTCTCGTTCCTGGTGGTGCTGTTGGTGTCTGCATTGTGGGTGTGTTTTGGAGGTCCTAGTGGTGGGTCTCCTCTCTAGTTCACCATGTAACTAGCTGTTATGTATGCCTTGTTATGTATGCCTTGTTAGCTCTCTCCTCTCCTTTTGCTTTTGTGTGGGTCACGCCTCTCTTTTGGTGCTCACCTAGTGGCTTTTACGTTCTTCCCCCCAAAAACCCAGCTGCCCACTTGGTTTCCTTCTATTGCCGCTAGCTACTTCATATGTGAGTAGAGAGTCGGTGAGTGTTTGAGCAAAAAAAATCCCCTGCAACTCAACGTATCTTCCTCTTTTATTTTCACCAGCTACTTCGTTCTCTTCAAACCACCAGCTCCTTTCTTTCTTTTCTTCTCACAATTCAGTGTCCACGCCACCACCTGCTTGTTTTGGATGTTTCTATGAATTCAAAATCCTTTTCTGCATGCCTTACTTCACGCCTACTCCTTTCATTTTTTCTTCATTTTCTGCACCAGCCTTTCAACGTTTTCAGCTGTCCTTGTTGGTTTCCTCTTATCTCCAACAGCTCCTAGCTCCCTTTTTTTTCAGTTAACGTATGTGGAAAATCTTCTTAAACTCCAGTTGTCTTCGTTTGGTAACTCTTCTCTCTGCATACGTGGTGGTCCCCTGGTGGATGCGTGGATTTTGTTTGTTGTGTACATGGTCCTCAATTGCTGCGTGATTTTCTGTATGTTGTACTGCGCTGTTGTGGGTCTCCTTTGGTGGTCTCCAGTGGTTTAACACTATTCTCCACTTTCTGCTTTGTGTGGGTCAGCGTCATTGTTCTCCTCCTTGTCTGCTGTTCACGCCTGGTTGCGTGATTTTTTTCTTTTGTCCTCCAGTCTACTGTAGCCGTCCCCACGTTCTGGAGCTAGCTGTGTCTTGTTTAATTTTAAAAACCTCCTAAAACTAAAACCTCGTTTCTTTCATTTGCTGGCTTCCTCTGCGACAACGTTTTGGACTGTTGTGATTCCTTTTTTCACAACTAAAATCAAGTGCATTTTCTACAAATTAAACATGAACAATTATAAATGCAAATTCAGGTAAACTAAACAATTTAGCAAGAAAAATACGTATAAAACCCAATAATTAATCTAGAAATTAAGAGAAAAATATCACTTATTCTAATAAGAAAATGCATCCAGCATTTCCATTTCTTATTTCAAGGGGGTTAGATAATTTGACATCCATTGCTGCTCTTCAGGGGCATTGCAACTCTCTTTCTAGATTATATCTAGTATATTAGTTAACAAGAACCTACATGCAACATGCACCATTTGATTGTTATTAGTTTGCAGTAACTTATAGGTTTTGTTCCTTGCTGCAGTAACTTGATGGACTCGTTCTTAAACCAAACCTCGACAAATACTGGAGTAATTCCTAGTTTGTTACTCAATGCTTCTTCCTGAATTGGAGATCCATGAAATGCCACAACATCAAATACCCCAACTAGTCGTGTGAGTTTATAAATTTATAAAATCTAGAATAGTTAGTATTACTTCTTATCATTATCATTATATTATTATAAAATTTTAGTACTAAATTTATAGCTTAATATTTTATAAATTAATTAATTGATTCTATTTTTATTTATTTTGTGTGAAACAAATCAATAGTGAACTTCATCTGGAAGAATAGTCAGGAAATTTTACTTTGAAGAGTTTTAACTTAAATCAGTATGTAGTAGTTTGAGATAATTGTAATGAATATAATTGTCTTGGATATTAAATTTTCGAATTTTATATATTAGAAATTAGAATTTTGTACATTTTTTATTTTTATATATTTTTATATATACTAATAATTTTTATTTGCTTGTGTGATGATATCTTGGCATTAAAAATCTATATCATTTGTGACAACTTCTATTTTATGGCCACCAATGCAAAAGTTTTGATTGATTAAGCAATTAAATTGTTATATTTAATAATATTATTTGTAACAAACACGAACACATTATAGATAAATTTATTATAACTTATAGTCTTTATTTAGTGACAACATTATTGTAAAATATAACTTTCATACTTGTGATGAAATCTGTTACACAAAATAATCTCTTATGCAAATTTCTTTTACCACTAATGCAATTACATTGTTGAATTGATAATTTTATTTGCAACAATAATAAACACATTAGTGACTATTTTTTGAAAGAACGAATTTTCATTTTTGTGATAAAATGACGTTGACACTTTTTTCTTAAAATATTAGCAATCAAAAAGTGATGGACGTTAATAAAAGAAAGCACGAGTGACAAATATTTTGTCACTATTTTCAATTATTTTGGTGGGGATGATGTTGTCAAAATAAAATGAAGTACTGTTATGAATTTATTCGCCACTACTTTATATCGTTTTTGTCGCCGAACTTGTTATGAATATGTAAAGTTACTGTAACCATATAATTTTGTCATACATTTCATAATTTTTAGTGTTAGTGTGTTTTGTCACAAAAGTATTACATAATTGTAACCATATTTTTAAATTAGTCACTATTTCATCAGTAACGAAGGTATTTATTACAGGAGGTGATGACTTCAAAATTGGAAACTATTAATAATGACGAGTAATATTACTATTTTTAATGACAATTTTTGCTTTCATTAAAAATACAATTTCTTATAACGAAAGCCTGAGATGAGTAAACTCCTAAAAGATGGGAATTAGAACCTTGGCATTATGGCACTTGTTCTAATAATGAATCATGCTCCAAATTACTTGCCTCAACCAAATGATGTAGGACAAAGCTTAAAGGAATTGTCACATATCCGGAGCTTTTACAAGCCAGGAGCAAATCACGTGTGGCTGGTGGAGGAGGTTGATATGGTTCAACCAACAGGTTCCTTAGGTGTTTTAAACTGCGGTTAGCCATTAAAAATATACTGTTTATTATACACAAGATTGGTGGTAGGAGCTCTAACTCAATCCATAAGCTTTGCAATTTGCATACTGAAACTGCTGATCATCTACTTCTTTCCTACTCTTTCTCCATGGACTTCTTAAACTATGCAGACGCACTTCTAGATCATCTTCTTGGAACTTCTTTATTGCTTAGGTAGAATATAAGACAAGGGATTTTATGTCCTTCAATCTTCTGGTTAGTTGGGGAACCTATATGATTTGGAAGGAGGGTAATTCCAGGAGATTCCAAAGAGCCTCTCAAAGCATCATAGTTTTTATGCAAACTACAAGGAAGTGCCGCTGGTGTCCAATTTGTATACTTCCATGAGCCAGGAGCTCATTACACTATGGGACTTGCCTCTACTAGGGAACTAATGAAACTGGGAGATGTAGTTGGATTGCTAGCTTAGTGCCTTGGGATAATTAAATGCTTGCTCCTTCCTAGATATGGTTGCTTGCTTAGCTGATTGTTCTACGATCAAGCTATTCCTTCCTTCTTGTATGTTTCACGTGCATCTACTAACTCCTAAAGTTGGTTCTATCTTAATATTAAATTTGTTTTTCTTAAAAATAAATGTATTTAGGAACAATATTATATAAGAAAAAGGAAAAGGAAATCACATGATCCCACAGAAAGACAGCCATGCAATAAAAAAAAAAACAAAGGTTTTCTTTTCCCATGCATTATTAAAGAGATGGTTGACAGTAATTAGCTATACCGTCCATCATAAACACAAACCTACAATATACTTTTGTCTCTCTCTCTTCTTTATTCTGTGTTTCATTTATATTTATCTCTCCTTTTCCACTCACAGTTCATGGTTTGGTATCAGATTCTTCTGAAGACTTGTCTCTGTCCCTAACTGTCTCTTTCTTTCTCTTCTTCTCTGTCTGTTCAGTCTCAGTGTCTTGCAGTTTCGGTGAAAGTTACTACACAAGTGTTATTTCATGTATATACAGACACTGAGGTAACATTCTCACTCTTTGTACTTCTTTTTCTTTCATCCAAATGTGATCATTGGATGCTTATGTTGTAAGTTCATGGTTTTAAGAAGTTAACAATTTAATGGTTAGTTGGGGCTTTGGCTGTATTGTCTTTCTTGTAAAAAAAGAAGATACATACAACTATAGGACTACTGTTATATCCAATTACTGTGGTTTAATGTTTTTCGCAAGTAAAGAACCTAGATGGTGGAGCCTCTTTTGTTTTATGTTTAACACAGTGAATTTGTGTCAGATGGAAGATAAGCAATTGGATTTTAATCAGCCCTTTCTCTCAGTTAGGAGGATCTCCATAACTGTTTCGTCAGGAGGACGAGAGAACATAAGGAAAAATAATGATGAAGCCGTCCCGAAATTGCCTCCTCTATCTGCATACAAATCAGAGTTGAAAACAGATCCAGTGAGGGACCCTGGGAGTGTTCCCTTTGTGTGGGAGCAAACCCCAGGGAGGCCAAAACCACAAATGCACGCTCCTAAAAGATCCTCAGGTTCAGGAGCCCCAAAGCTTCCTCCTGGGAGGGCATTGAATTTAGATAAAGGTTCTCAAGCCTCGTCAACTACTAGGATACCAGCATCAGTGGGTAGAAACACACGTAAAGAAATAAAAATGGAGGAGACAGGGAGTAGTACTTCTGATGAGACTGATGAGTCCTATGTAGATGCTGCTGGTACTCTGTCCCGGACTGAATCTTTATTCTATAACTGCAATGTAAGTGGTATAACTGAGTTGGATGCTCCTGATTTGAAACCATCTTGGAGTTTCTCAACAGACGTTCAACTGACTCGAGACTTCATGATGGATCGCTTCTTGCCTGCAGCAAAGGCAGTAGCCTCAGAGACTTCTCTATATTCCAATAGGAAGCCGCCAGTTGCACGAGAACAACCTAGACTGATCAAAGAGGCACTAGTTGAACAAAGGAGGTTTACAACTGATCAGAATATGTCGATCAGTGTACCATGTTATTCCCAAGGTAATGAAGTGGAAGACAGTGAAGATGATGACGATGATTATGACAGACCCCAAAACCCTTCAACTGGTGTCTGTGGGCTGTTCCCTCGGTTATGCTTACAAAGTTCCTTTTGTCCTTTGAACCCTGTACCGGGGATCAGAAAACCTGTTCAGGCTCCCAATTCTTCAGTATGTAAAACAAAAGTTCAGTCTTCAAATGCTGCTTCTTGTACCAAAGTTGAGAATAAGGTATGAAGTCCATTTCCTCTCTTTATGCTGACTATATCGTATCTTTTTTCTGGCTATTTTCTGTATTTTGGATGTCATAATTTCACTTCCACTACTTTTTCTTTTCTCCTTTAGAATCATACAAATCCTATATATGAACCACGATCAACAGACAGACTCCAGCCAACTGGGCTATATGCAGGCAAGGATGAACTGAAAAGTGTATCTAATCATATCCGTCACATAAGAGATATTAGGGAAGTTGATGGATCACACCAATGCAAAAGTTGGCAAAATAAGGGTGCGTCACCATTCCCTATGGACTTTTCTCAATCTGCTGCCACTGAAGAGAAAAGATTGCTTGGAATTGGTAAAACCTTTAAGAACTCTGGGGTGATTAGATCTTGTTCGCCTCCAAAGAATGTCAGAAATCTCCAGGAATTATTCGCCAATGAGATGAATGAGCTGGAATCAGAATGTTTGAGTCCTGTGGTTGAGAAAATTCTGTACGTAGATTCAGTCCATACAGTAAAGCCTCAGACCTCAAATTCAGTATCTTCAGATATGAAAATCCTTGCCTCTTACAAGAAGGTTGATGCTGATACACTCACAAAACCTAGTGAAATCGAAGAAAAGGATTCTAGGAGTTCTGTTAAAGATTTCAAGTTCTTGGAAGCTGTGGATGGACGAACGAAAGTGCTTTCTGGAAGTTTGGAATCTTTTGATTCTGGTTTCTTTTCTTTATCTGATAGATCCTTCCATGATTGCAAAATGGATAACATGGATAGTTATGGACCAATCAAGACCCTTGAGCAAGGGTTGCTGAAATCTACAAGCCCAAAAGTGGATAGAAGTGTGAAGATTGATATGAAAAGCCAGTTTGATATAGATGCAGCAGGTAATTTACATGGCCTGATCCATGACTCCATTGTGTTGACAAGAGACAAAGTGGCTGATGATGGCCAACTTTCTACTGAATTAAGCAAGCGAGAGAGTCAAATGCATTGTCTTCCGCTGCTTCCTCTTCCCCCTCCTTTACCAAACTCTCCATCCGAGTCCTGGCTAATGCGCACGCTGCCTGCTATTTCCTCTAAGAATTTTTCTTCTACATCTTCTCTTGTTATGCATGCTAGTCCCAAAGTCCAGGCTTTTAAAAAGGACGTAGGTGACCTGAAATGGGAAAATATTGTCAAATCTTCTAATGCGCATGGGCATTCACGGCTTCCTGAGGTAAGCAAATTAAACAACTTTTGATCCTATCTTTACTTGTGAAGGTCATTCATATTTTACTATTAAATTCTTCATCTTTATCAGGAAGTCCTTGCACCTATACCAGAAGCCTAAACTTTGCAGCAGTTCCTCTTTTTTATGGAGAAACATGGCTGCTATCAAAGATATGTCTGTCAGGCCATTTCTTCAGCTTCCTTAAGAACGTTGGATTCTCTCTGCGGAAAAAGTAACAAGAATGGTTGCAGGGGCTTGATAGATAGATGGTACCAATTGGACGAGCCATGTTTTCATTTTATCTTTTTTTATAATTTTATTTACTTTCCTAAACTCAGCAACTTTGCTGAAGCATACAGCTTCTCTTCCCAAGTACCCATTAGGTCTCCAAACAGTGAGACAAGGATTCATTTGGTCAAACGAAAAGATCATATTTTTGGACAGCACAGAATTCAACGTGTTGACTTAGAGGAAGATTCTAAGAACCCTACAATAAGGAAGTTGATTAGGAAGGTATATAGTATTCACTATTCAGAGTTGTTCTTTGACTATATTTAAGTGTATGCTTCTACGAGATCCATTGCATGTGGATGTGTGTGGACAAAACTTTCCCAAGGCCAAGAAGCTGCAGCAAGGCTCAATGCCAATTTGGCATGTGGAGTTGGTATAGGACTATAGGAGCACTTAATTGCTCGATTGGGCCAAAAGTTTCAATGACTAGGAGAGTAAAAAATCCGTTAATTTGAAGCTGAACTTCAAAATGAAGACTTTTAATTACTGAGAAATAATTATAGAAACAAAAATGGGGGAAATGAGCAAAAACCGCAATGCAATTGATGGCTTTTAGATTCCTCCTGAATCCGGAATCCATTGCCATACAAGGTACGCGAGATTAAAGAGTTGCTAAAACTGAGGTTAAAAATGATCGGATGAGTAATCAGGAACACAGTTTCCACGAACTGTTCATCCCTAACTCTCAAATTCACCGGCAAAACTAAATACCATCTCTGCCATCCGTGATCGGAAATCATGGAGAACAAGCGGAAAATGCTTCCCTGAGTTGGTATCGCAGACATCGCCGGGTATTTGCTTACTATCAATTCAATTCAATACATGGAAATCTGCTTCAATTTAAAGACTTAGGTCATGCCACCAATATCCCTACGCACCCAACTTCTCAACAAATTCATAGCCTACCCTACCCCGAGGAAGATATGAGTTCTTGCAATGATTAAATAGACGTGTTGTCACTAAGAATCAATAGATCATACATTTTATTTTAACCAAAATTTCCCCCCAACCCAGAGGATAAATTAAAGAGTAAACAAAGAAAAGCAAGTTAATGTCCAGAACAAATGAAATTAGTCAATCTCGACTTCTTTCTTACAAGAAGACGGACACCAAAATAGAAAGTAAGTTTACAAAATCATCATCACTCATCATCAGAGTAGTTGAACTTAATGGAGTGAGATTGCAGGTCAATCTGCCCTCCTCTGTATGTCCCACGCTTCTTCTTTGTCTTTTCATGCCTAAAACCCCTGAAAGAACCAGTATGAAGGGCAAAGCTCATTGAAGCAGTTTTCGAACTTATAAAGATGTCCTTTTCCTACACTATTCATCAAGATACACAGAAACCAATATTTTCATGGGGGTTCCTAAAATTGATTAATAATTAAATCGGTAACTAGATCTGATGTCTAAGACCAAATCCAGAATTATAATAATCTCTTATTGCACCAATTACACAAGAGATAAGTAAGTGGACTGAAAAAAAAATGTCACACTCATATCATGTACCTTCCTCTAACTTGCCCAAGAACTTCTTGAGCTTTAGCACCATAACCAGTGTCAGCCCCATCCTGCAAAGAATTTCAGACCGCAAAAAAATCCTTATTGAAATGATACACAAGGGGGAAGGATGAGAAACTTGAATTTGGATCCAGAAACAAACCTTTGCCCAGTATGAATTATCTTTAAGCCTCTCATCAGAGAAAACCACCTCGTCAACTTTTATTCTTTGAAAATGCTTAACTGATTTTGGCTGCAATAACATTGTTCCAGTCTAAGCACACAATAAAAAACGACAATGCTATGTTCTTCAACATAATAAATCACATGAACTAAAGAGCATATCAAGCTTCCAGTCATCAGTTTAGACAGAGAGAGACAGACAGAAAGAGTTTATGGTGCTATCCCTCTTACAAGGAATTTATTCAAATAAAAACCAACAATCTTTCCAACACCTTAAAAGTTTCAGTCTTACGCCGCTTCCCTCTAGTTGTCACTAGAAGCACTATACATCCCCTCTACTTCGACATCTTAAAAACCTGACCCCTTAAAAGGCCCAAAACTAACCTGAAGCTTCCAATTACAAGTGAAAATGGTGGGTTGACTTGCACAAAAAAGGCTTGCAATTATGAACCACTCCACCCCTCATAACTCTTAATCTTCAGTTATACATCCCAAGAAACATTTTACCAAATGCAAGAAATCAGGCTAATGGCTCTCAAAACTATGAAATCTCCACATTTTAGAAGTCAATAACTACACATTTAGATAACACATATGAAATATAACAGATTGTTTAGCTGTATATCCAAAATCTACCAGGTCACCAGATATTCAAATATAGATGAAGGGCTTACAGAAGAATCTCAGATAATTAGAATAATGATACAAAATAGCCCAAAAATGAGTGAAAACTATGGTTAAGTATTGTCAGTTTCAGAAACTAAAAGCTAAATAACAAGACATGTCACCATGTTTGATGGTCAAGAAACATACCTCCGATGAACCATTCAGTTGCTCCTTCATGGTGCTTAGTGTCGCTGAATGCTCTGCATTCGTCTCAATGTATCCATTTGCTTGCTCATTATGTTTCTCTGTAGGTATTTTGCAGGACTTTCCATCATTTACCTTGGGTTTTTTGGAAGTTCCTGTCTTGCTACATTTTGAGTCTTCCACTTCTTTTTCATTGGCAAGTTCAGGAGAGTCTTCTTCAGAAGTTAAGCGCTTCCTTTTCTTGGAAAGTTTATCCTGTTTATTAGTCATGTCCTCCCCTGAAGCATTCATAACCTCTGTTTTCAAATGAACATCTTCAACAGCATGATCAGAAGACTTGTTTTTCTTTTTCTTCTTATCCTTTGATTTAGTCTTTTTCTGGGAATCGGTTACTACATTATCTTCCAAAGTTTGGCCATCTTGGGATTTTTCAACAGTCAGCCCTGGTAGTTCTTTCGCACCAGGTTCAATATCTGCCAGAGGATCAAAATCCAACTTGCTCTTACTTTTCTTCTTGTTCTTACACTTCTTATCAGGAGATTTCTTCACTATCTCCGAATCAACATTTTGTTCTTGTCCACTCTTTTCTGCGA
>JANSVB020000188.1:965557-976919 GCA_025504935.2 Erythroxylum haughtii
TTTTTAACTAATTTGGTCTCCGTGGGATCGATATTTTTACTACTTGACGATAGAAACGTGCACTTGCGTTTACGACCACCAACTACAAAACTGGAGACCATAACAACATGATTTTGAATCAATCAACACTAGGTTCATTATTCTAAAGGTTGCTGAATGTACGAGGATTTTTCTGCTTCTTTCCTTCGTTTAGAAAATTTTAACTTCTTAATTCACAATGGAAATCCTCCAAAAACCAATAACTAGTAGTGTAATTATTTGATAAAATCTGTTGGTATCGATTAATTATTGAGAAGACTTCGACACTTGTCCAGCTTTCTCTTCTGCTATTACTTAAAGCTTCCAAGCATACAAAGTGCATTACTGGGCAAAGGAGACCCGCACGAGAAAATGCGATTCAAGAGTGTGGAGAAGTGTTGCTTCCACGTGTGGATTGTGGAACGCGGCCGCAAACCATGAGCCAAGCTCAGGTGTGGACCCCCTATTGCGAAGTGTATGGAGAATAGCTCGAACATGTCACTCCCTATTTCGTCTTTGAACATTTTCTCTCTTCAGAAAATCTCCGAGCACCAAAAAGGCAGATACCAAAAGTACTAAGATTTGGAATACCATCTGATGATGATAGCTAATTGGCACTACCTTTTATGTTGTATAAATAAGGCACTAACTCATAACTTATTAGTATCTGCAGTTTCTTTCTGCTTTAAAAATAGTTTAATCCGAGTCTCATCGAACCAAACGAAAATGGTGGTTCTTAGAAACAAAAATCCTGGTTTTGGCGAGATGCATGTCATCATCAGCAAGAACCAGCTGCCTGAAATATGCATATTTGGGTTCAAAGAGCCTGATGGGGACGACGACGACGACGACGACGATAAGTCGGATGTCGCTCCTGCTGCTTAACTTCCTCTTGGATTAGATCAAAGAAGAGTACCTAGCTAAGTAGACATCCCAAGGACATCACTTGATGAAACCCTAGGATGAAGCTTCAGGCTACTATATATATAGTTACAACATACTGCTACTACTGCGACGATTGAGCTTCTGAAATTTCAGGCTACTATATATGGTGATATATATATATATATATATTTAGTTATCATATGGATGGACTGTATCCTGTCTACTACAGAGAATGCCATATATCATATGATGTCTGACGTCTCCATTTAGTAGTATAACAGAAGTATTTTACTTCAAAAACACAAGCATCAAGTCTCTCTGTCTCTTTTCTCATCTCTCTCAGCACACACAACGCTTATATAAAGATGCTTGCTTTATTCGGTACGTATTTACAGTATGCACACTATGCTATGATTAGGGTTCTTCCCTCCCCTTCTGAACTGCCCGCTTTGTTTTTGTTCCATACAGTATACATCTGCAAAATATTGGGAATTGACGAATTAAATTAAGAAATCGCAGCTTCTTTCCCCATACTTAACATCTTGGTTAGCTAATTAAAACAACGTGAAGTCATTGATCTTATCTTGTCCCGTATAGAAACAATTATGGACGTGGAAGTTGCTTAACTAGAATGCGAATATATGTACACCTAAAGAGAAAGTAAGAATATTTATAGATAGATATGTATGAAACACTTATTGATTCCTTGCGAATTATCCTGTAAAATCTGAAGAGGGTATTCTGAGTGGAATGCTCCAGTGTTTCTTGAACCGTGTCCAAATATCATGTAATAGGTGATGTAAGTACTATATCTGGTAACAATAAGTGGATAAGATATATATTTTAACTGCTTCTGCTCCACGATTTCTAACAACTTGGTTGGTGATCATGTGCTAAGGGAAATGAAAAGATTATGAGAAAAAGTAAAAAAGAAAAAGATATATACATACGTAGTTTGCTTTTGCTGCTGCTTCACAATACATCGTTTCGCGCTTTCTTGATATCTATCTCTTGTTGAAATAACAGCACAAAGTGTTGGAATTTCGATCTGCCGACAAAAGAGAGCAAGAGCATAGTACTTAAAAATTGCTTCCAATGCCACTTTTTCGCTGGATAATGATAGGGATATTGGTATTCTTACACTATTTGTTCATTGTATGTGTGTGCGCGTTTAACATTGTAGTCTACTAAAATAAGGAATAGTTTTTAAGGGTAGTTAGTTAAAATTTTAAAGTTATGGTTTTGAAAGAGTACCCCTCAAAGCTATGTTTCGGAGAAGCACATCCTATCCTTGACATACGCATAGGATAATCATGTTTACGTTGGTATGTTAAACATTGCCTCCTAAATTGAGATCAATTTCATTTCATTTTTTTAGTACTGATCAACAACAATTTCATTTCATTTTTTTAGTACTGATCAACAATTAATTAATTTTTAACCAAAAAACTAAAAACAACGTACTTTATTTACATCACTTCTACTAACAGAATCTTAATCGAATCTTAATTATTGTGGTATAAAAATAATGTAATTGGCATGTAGTCAACCTATAATCTAAGACAAAAATTCAATAACATTATTAGTGAAATTGCTAATAACGATCTTCGGACTCATACCACAAATAAAATACATACATAATCTTAGGACTTCTAAGATTGACTACTACATTATGCTATGGTTCATTTTCATGCATTCTAGATTATTGGAAACGATGTTATACAGATGTGCCCTCTCTAACACTTAACTCGTACGAAGTGTTAGGATTATAAGATATTTATTCAAGTTGAAATGCATTTCTTTTTAATTATAATGTAAATTGAGTTAATACTTTTACTACTCCCTCCCTTGAAATGCCTTATAGAGTCGATTATTTAACAAAGAATTAAGATTTTAGTTTTTATACAAACTATAATTTATAACATAATAAAGGAGATATAACCTACTGCAAGATTATCATTTATTAATTAAGTAGCATTTAAAAAGATTTCATAGTTGAATGCACCATTGGTAAAATAGTGTAGTGCCTGATATGTGCTTAATTGTTGATACATTTAATCCTCGATATTTAGTGATTAATGCTTTAAAATGATTAAGACACTTACTTTAGTTCATATTTAATTTTAGGTACAATTTAGAAGCATAATAGTTAAAGTGAGCAGAAAGCATACTCTTTGAGCTATCTTCTTGAGATTCACACTCAGTCGGCTTCATGGAACAAGAAAGAGAAGGGTTAGAATGAAGAAGAGACAAGAAAATGCCAAAAGGAAAGAAGATATGCAAGATCATGGCCCTGGGATGTGTCTCACCGCCATGAAAAATTAGTCATGGTCATGAGACCGCGTGACAGTCTTTGTCACACCTATGACTCATACTCACGAGCATGAAACATTAAGTTACACCCATAAACTTGGCACTTATCCCTCTTGTAACCTAGTTTTTTAACTATAAAAACAATGTTTTGTGAAGGCAGAAGGCATACTTGAACGGGCGCGATTTTCTTCATTTCTTCTTTGAATTTTGACATCTCTAAAGGCAATTCATGGCCCTTTCTTAGAGATTTATGAAGAAGATGAAGAGCTAACCTTCCCAACACTAGTTCGGAGGTGAAGTCGATGCCAAAGAGTTCATTCAAGTATATTGTCTTTGTGTACCGTGTTCTTTCTGTCTTTTTGGATTGTTCACATTATCTTGTGTTTCTTGATTGAGTATTGCGCAAGAATGATCTTGATGCCCTATTGGATTGTTTTTCATGAGAACCTACTGTAAGAACTTTGAATACGATATGTAATAGTCATGGTTGAATTCGTTTATCATAATTAATGGTATTATATCATTAGAGACAACATACCTAGCTTAAATAATATGAGCCTGTGTAATTATTGCTTAGATTGGTTTATTTCTCTCACTCATAAGGCAATTGTTCGATTAAATAGAGAGCTTATTCTAGGTTATTCGATAGTTAGGGTTAATCAAAGAGCTTGTGTTAATTAACTATGGCCTAAGGAAAAATCAAGATTAATAGAGCTTGCTGTTAATTCACGATTAATAGTTTAAAAAGAGTTTTGAAGATGATAATGCAATGATGTATGTTAAAATGTGTGTAGGCTGAGATTGAACTAAAGAATAGTGTTTTACACATATTTGACACTTTTCTCGCTTTTGATTGTTTCTATAAATTGCTTGCGTAGTTGATTTTATTTTGTTTTCTTAATCACATTAACTAAAAACCCCTCTTTTATTTCCTTTACATCAATTAATATTGTCATTACGAGAATTAACAGAACATTCGATGCAGATATGATTCTGGCTCACCACAGCTACAAATTTTTAGTATGCAGAATCAGAAAAATTTTATAATGCACTTGACAAACACCATCAGTGCCATGTAAAATTTTGTACATCATTAGTCAAAAAGTGATTATATTAAATATATCCTAAAATTTAATTAAGTTTGTGTTTTTTAATTGAATATTTACTTTTTTAAAGATAAACTAGGAACATATTAGTTTATCTTAACTTAGAAGGAGATTCATTTGTGGTGGTGGAATGAAATTATAGTTAAATACTTTAGGCAAATTTAGTATATATGAGATTAGTCATTTGATTAGAAAAATTCACTTAATTTATTTATAATTAAATTTTCAAAAAATTTCAAAATGATGTTTTGAAGCTCAATTTTTAACTTTACTATTAGTAGATAGTATGTAAAATATTTCTTTTATTAAATATTTTTCATGGCCATCAAATACAAAAAGAGAATCATTTAATCCCTAGCTAGTAAATAGTTCAACTTAACCTTGGCAAAGATTTCAATATGCAAACAATATTAGAACTTTACAATTTATAATTGTTTCTCCATCCTGTCACTTTTAAGCAAAGTTTTAGATACAAAAATAAATACAAATAGAAAAACTTATCCTTTTATCACCTTAATTACATGTTGTAACATGTTATAATGAAAGAAGGATTATTTATAAAATACGTTACCATGTATAATAAATGTATCATTCAAATCTTCTTCTAAATCGTTATATCTTAGGTAGTTAAAATTCAAAAAAACTTGATCAATACTATCATAAATTGTTCTAAGTCTTATAGCAAAAGGTTATGTAAATGGCTAGTGTGAGAAGCTCCAACCTCTCACTATCATGGCTTCCTCTATGACTTACCTCCAGCTTCTTTCCTTATGTTGTTCATACTATCTAAGTCTCCTTTATCACCTCTCCTTCATGCTCTTAGCTTCAGTTATCTAATTCTCTTCCTTCTACTTATTTTCTACTCATCCTCGATCCTTACAACTAGACTTAGTTACTTTAAGGTCTATGTCTATAATATCCAGTTCTCAACTACAGTCCACTTCTTTTCTTCCTCTTAGTTATCCTCTACTCATCCTCAATCCTTACCACTAGATTCACTATAAGGGTTATTTTATAATTATCAATGTCCCTGCAATGTAACTTTTTGTTTTTAGAAGCTACTTTAGGAAACTTTCTTGCACAACACTCCATAATGTAACCTTTTAGAACAGGTACAAACCTTGAGTAGTCTACTCTTAAGGATTTTCTTGTTCTACCCCCAAGATGCGGGTATTGGAATATGGGGAAAGCTCCAAGGCTCCTACATTTCTCTCTCTTACACCTGCAACGTCTCCACCATTACCTACTACATCTCCCTCCCCCATTCCTATCCTTGAATTTGAAGCCAATAACCTTGAACTTACAAGAAAATAAAGGAGATCATGGACTCAAGATATTGGAGATTCTAATCTAGAGTTAATACTCGCCTAATGTCCCCCAAAAGAACATTGATAACTCTCAAATTGTTTCACCACATGTTATAGAACTAAAACCAGGTGTTAAGTTCTAGAATGCTACCTTAATAAGATTCTTAATAGATAGAAGAATATCCTTCCTTGCAATGAAATCCTGGGAAATGAAAAACGAAAATCTTCAGGATTCAAAGATATCCGTGCAAATGATTAAGACATTTTCCTGTTCAGATGCCAAAAAAATCCTTGAATATGGCTCTTAGCATATGAATAACAAACCACTGCTACCACAAAATTGAAACCAAGAATAAACTGTAAAGAGATCAAGCAAGTTAATATGCTTATATTGTAGCGTCCCCTTACCGCAGGGTACAGACCGGGACGCCCGAAGGTTATTCCGGTGCATATCCTACGATAATGGCGTGCTACACTCGATCAGTACATTCACTTCACATGGCATCATAACATTAATCACTTATAAACATCAAAAGAGAATCACAATATTTTAAAAACCAACTTTTTCATTGCATAAAATCGAAAGTCTACATTGTGTCTTTCAACCTTTACTATAAGTGCATCCTCAAAACCTAGTACAAAAGTAGTACATGAAAGGGGAAAATATATAAAATCTAACTAACCCATCCAAAAATCCCAGCTGATAGACCTTTGAACCTTGACTTCTCTTGCTAAAACACAATCTATGTGGCTAGTGGAGCCTCTCAGTAGCTAGAGATCTCTCTCGGTCCTGAAAAGACAACGTTGTAATTTTGGTAAGTTTTGCGAACTCAATGAGTTAAATATCATTGATGGTTCACTCAATTTATGCAACACATCATAGCATATAACAAATATTTCACAAAAATTGCACTTTACATCAGTATCACACTTTCATTTAAGCATAGGCAATTTTTTTGCATATAAATCCAACAAACATACTTAACAAAATGCATATGAAATGCTCATGAGATACTTTTCTAATTATTACGATGTTGTGACCTAGTGCCTAAACTATCCCGTATCAATTTTGGATACCGAGATCATTACTAACTATCCCTTATACGATAAGGATATAGGACTCATTTTACATAGTGAGCCTTAGGCTCTTAATCATTGTCTGAGCTCGAATCTCTTTTCACATGTTGAGCTTTAAAGTCTGATCAGTGGCTTCTTTGGTCACAACTGTCATTATCTGATTGTGCATTCATGTATGGAATGCATCTATCCCAATCAATCATATGATGAAGCACATAGTTCTTCACATTCACATTCAAATAGCACTTCAATATACACTCCATATTTCACATTCATCGGACCTTCTGTCCAAAAATCAACACAATTCAATTCACATCCATTTATTAATCAAAATATAATTTAAGCAAGTAATAATTGAGAGAAACCATCTAGGTTACTCACAACTGGCTTCCGAAGCTATCGTCTAGAAGTTCCATCAACATCTAGAGGTTGACGTTCCAGTTGCTCCTCTATATCAAAATAGCACATACACATCCATCACAATTTGTACAATCATAATTGTTTAACAATGCACATTTATGTAATAAAATATGTACAATGTATGTTCATGACAATCCTGGGTATTTATCCATTAGCTTTACCACAAAATCATTCTCATATCAAAACCCATCTAATTATAATTTATACTTAGATTTATGCCTCACTAACACCATTAAACTCACAATTCATTTCTCATTGAATCACTTCAGACTTTTCTTAGACACACTTTCGAGTCTACTGTTCACGTTCAATCAGAAGGTGAAACTAATGTAATTTGGCCACACTCTCTTCTATAAAAATGTTCCTCTATATCTTATATTTCTATTGACACCAAAATTACTCAATTTGGTTCAGTAATTTGGAAGATATGCCTCCAACATTTTCAGACTACTCTCATCCAAAACAGTAGACTATATACAACTTCCAGCCAGAAATTGAACATCTTCGAGATGGAATCACAATTAAAAATTTTCTTATATTATTTATAGCCCTATTTTCTCTAGTTTACTCAAAATTAAAAATCATCTCATTTGGAATCCTACAGCTCCAAATATAATCAAAATACTGAAGTGTGTTCAGTAAGATAATCCTATCTCATTGTTCCAACAGATTCCGCACTTTCCTTTGATTGACCTTTTTCAATTCAAGTCAGAATGCTACCAATGTTTATGGAAAGATAGAAAAATGTTTTAGGCATCTATTGGTCCAATAAACACTTCATTTGGAGGTCAGATTATGAAGTTATGGCCAAAAGAATCAACCATGCTCATGTACTCAATCATGTTGTCCCTATCCTGGAACAATTAGTATAACTTTCACTAGGGATTTCGGATTAAGGTTTTCTTTGAAAGGTTTTGAAGAGGACTTCTAGATCTACAACTTCCATGAAGATCTTGAACGCAAATTCTATAATATAGAGGGTCAAAAATGGGACTAGAAAATAGGATCAGATAAACAGTGCACCAGACGATATGACATCATCAGACGATACGTCCTCACAAGACGAAGCGTCTTCACAAGACAATTCGTCCTCCCCAGATGAAGCATCTTCACAACATGAAGCATTTTCATAAGACAATTTTTCCTCATTAGATGATATGTTCGCTACTCCCGAGCATCTCCACTTATAAGGACCTTAACTTTTGACTCCGATATCAAAAAATTCCAGACTTCCATTTTCTAAAATCCAACACTTCAAATTTTTATTTCTAGTCTTTCACTCCATTTTATTCAACTCATTCACCATAAATTCATACTACCCCTAAATATGCAGATTTAGTCAAGAAAAATCCAAAAGCCAAAAATTGATGGTTTATCCTACTCATGTACTGCCACCATTCTCTATATTTTCAACTATTGTCCATATTGTCTATCTTCTTTCCAACTTTTATTTATACATTCATTCCCATCTCAGACCATCATTTTACAACTGTTCTTCAACTCACAAATCATTTTCTTGATCATCTATAAAGCTTTCATCTACTCACGTATACACATACATACATACATATATATATACATGCACAGTGATGAAACAAAGCATATCTCTTTTTCATATATATAATCTTCTACACTAACCTCATACACCATTTTATTTCCCTATCTAACTCCAAAATCATTTCTACATCACCTGATTACTAACAATCCATCAAATACTAAATAACACTATATCTATATTTTCCATCTCATTAACACTGTGTTCATGAATATGTACACGTAAATGCCATGATTATGCAGCTGACAGTAATTCATCAAATTTATTTAATAAATTCCCAACTTTAAAGGATTTATTCACTACTTACTTGTTGAAAACTTCAAAAATCTTCAGTTATCTTTAAGCCCTAAACTCCAAGCAAATTCACAAATTCAACTGTGTAAATTGACTAGCTTCTGGTTTTTCTTATGACAGAAGAAACAATTAGCTGAGGGAAAGTGGTGTGGGATAAGGAAAAGCAAAGTAATCTCTCGGGAGATATTTGATGAAAAACTCTATGTATTGGAAGAAAAGATGAAGAAGGTGACTACAAAGAAGGAAGCTTAGGAAAAATAATTGAAGTACATCTTTCAAATCACGAATTCTTTTAACTCTCTGAGGTCATAACTCACTCTCAGAAAAAATTATAAAGGCAACTTACTAAGTTAGTAACACCTGTTACTTTCCTAATGTCTAAGCTCTAACTAAGTCCCTTTGGAACTAATCTCTTTAACTCCTATCTTTACAATCAAATTATCTCCAAATATCATTGATTCCTATTTCCTATTTTGTATAATACTCTATAATTTTTGAAAATTATTCCTAAATTCACCAAAATTCACAAATACAACAATTCCACTAATCAATAATATTTCCAATATGATTAAATTTCAAAATTCTCGAAAATAACACAACTCAATCTAATTATACCCGGAATTATCCATGAATGTATGTACAATTATTTTATATGCAAAATTTCACCATTCATATGTACGTGTATGACATTTTATACATGAGCATGAAAAATGCATTTCCAATCTCTCATTAATCACTCAGATTTACCATTCTAACCTCCTCGCAGGTAATGGGATATTACAATTGAGCTACTAGGCAATGGAAAGCTAAAGGCCTCAATGAAGTTCTCTTATCAGAAGATAACCTTCCCTTGTTCAAGCAGTGAGCAATGAAGAGAACTTGATCACAGTAGATATAGGTGACATTGAGAGCAATGAGGGTGTATCCAAACACCTAGAGAGGGAGAAACCTGTGAGATAAGAACAAATTAAAGGTGCTACTGAATTTTCTAAATATGTCATAACAAGTTGAAACTAGGAAGCCCAATCATACTCTTTATATCCCTCCACCGATAGACTTAATAGAGAAGAGTATTCAAGAGTTCAAAGTAGTAAGCAATAAGAAATACGGGAAATGCACATTCAAGGGATCCAAAACCCATTCTCAATTTGTATGTATCTATGTATTGAATGTGAGGAGCATTAACTGCACCAAAAAGCTTCAATCCCTTAAGGGTTTCATTTTTTAAACAAAACCTGTTCTAGTTGGCATTATGGAATTTAAGCTTATGAACAAGTTACCGAAGCACTTAAAATTAATCTTTGACTTACTACTATATTGTAATATTTACGGAATCCGGTCAAATCTCAAGAAAACTAAATATTAATTTCTTAATTTTAATTGATTAAATATAATAGGAGTTTATAATTAATTAAATAGTAAATTAAAATTAACAATATGTCAAAATGAATCAGCATAGTATCAAATTGAGAAATTCAATTCTCCCGTTGACATGTAATGTGGAATGCATAAATCTAGGGTTTCCAATTTCACATACCTGGCTCTATAAAATATGTAAACTATGGAGTTTTACCCGAATGAAAATTTATGATGAATTATTTTCCCTAATTTAGTAGACAATTCAAGTGTAAATTCTGATGTTTTCTTCATTAGACCGACTTGAAGGTCACAGTGCCCCCTAAGTGACCTTTACACTGTGTTTGGTTACTGTCCTCATGGGTGGGGACAGTAGACGGAGACACAAAAGTCCCGTCTCTGAGGTGTTTGCTTTATGTCTCCACGATTTTTATCCCCGTCTCTGGAATATGGGGACGGTGATTTTGTGTATCTCTACAGACTATGGTACAATTTTTCCTATCCCGGGACGGAAACTACACTCAAAATGTAATTACTACATTACCCCCATTACAACATCGAAACCTATCCCCCGTATTCTCTACTGTGTACCGTTTCTCCCAAATCTCTTCGCACCCGTCCCTTTCTCCCAACGCTCTTCGCACTGGTTTGTGATTCGTGGCGGCTGAGGTGAGTTTTCTCTTCATTTGTTCTTCTGTTGTTGCCTTTGGGTTCGGTCTCCTCTCTTCTCAATCTGGATCTGGGTTCCGTGTCTCCTGTCGTTATTCGGTTGTTTGCATTTGGGTATATGATGTTTTAATCATTCCATTCCGTCTGTGCAATAGCCTTTGCGTCTGGCTTGGTGATCTAGTTCGCTATGTTGGGGGTGTTAATATGTTGTTGTGCGTAGTTTGAGTGAAACGTTTGGAGAAGGCATTGCGTCTGTGAGATGTTTGTGTGTGACTATTTGTTTATTTTTTCCCTATGTTTTCATAATAGAAGATGATGGTTATGTATATCGTTCGTTCACAGTGCCATTTGCATGATACTGT
>JANSVB020000188.1:1069609-1079934 GCA_025504935.2 Erythroxylum haughtii
CATAAGCAATTCGTACAACGTACTAACATGTTTAATACAAAATAGCAAACTCCCACTAATCTTATCAAGCTAGGCTCTTAACAATCCCATACAGGAGATGTGTTTTGCAAACACACATATAGGTAAGCCTTTTAAACGTGGATATGCTAACATGCTAACTATAAGCATATACTCAATAGTAATGAGGGATTTAATGACTTTCTGTTTAACAAAAGAATACTTTATATCAATATGCTTTAAGAGAGAAGTGCTTCAGTGTTCTTAGAGAAAGCTACAGCTGCAGAGTTATCATAATACAATTTTAGTGGACTCAAAATATAGTCTACAATACCCAATGCTAAAATGAAATTCTGCAACCATATTGCTTGACAAGCTGTCTCATAACGCGCCATATACTCTACCTCCATTGTAAAGGATGTTGTGAGTATCTGTTTGACACTTTTCCTCGATACAACTTCTCCATCCATCATAAAGATGTAGCATGAAATGGACTTTTTATCATCCACACATCCTGCATAATCAGCGTCACTGAACCCAACTGTATCAAGAGTACTAGTTGTCGATAAGTCTATATATGATCCTTGCTAACTTGAAGATACCTCAGGACTTTCTTAGTTGTTTTCCAATGGCTAAGTCCAGGATCATTTAGGTATCTTCCTAACATGCCTACAACAAAAGCAATATTAGGGTGTGTGCATACTTGAGCATAAGTGACGTATAAGGAACGAATTTCATTCCAGCTCTCTTTTTATCATTTTATGGACATTAGGCCTTTTGAGAATTTGGCACCCTTCACTATTGGTGCCTTTCTAGGAGAACAAGAATGCATATTGAATCTTTTTAAGATCCGATCAATGTAAGTCTTTTGAGATAATCGATGAATCTCATTATCTCTATCTCAGAGAATCTGAATTCCAAGTACATAAAAGGCCTCACCAAGATCCTTCACATCAAAATGACTAAATAATAGTTGTTTTGTCTCAAATAATAGAACAATATCATTAGAATAAGGAGAAAAGGCCACCAAAAATGTGAGAGAGGGGAGCAAAAAGGACAGTTGTTGAGGTCTAATGTACCAGCCACATGATGAATGACTTAAGGCTAAATAAAAACAAAGAAAGTGGGCCAAAAATAGGGGAATGTCATGGTAAAACATAACTGAACAAAGGAGAGGTAGAAAGGTGGCATTTGAAGTTGCACATTGGAGGAGAGCACTAAGGATTCCAAGGCTAAACCAAAGTTGTCTAGATTTCCAGTTTGCTTCCTCATGTAATAAGCTTCTTTTTCCTTTTGTTTTCTCGTCTTTTTCTTTGAACCTATATTGATGTTGACTGAGTTGTGTTTGATGGATTGCTAGGCTATTTTAGGATTATTCTTACTTAACCCATGTAAGACTTCATTTTTGTGCAGTGATATGATCATTTATGTGTGTTTATGGTATTTGGATGCTCATGCTTAGTCTACATAGAGATATGGAGCTGAGAAATATGTTATGAGTGTACCATGAGAGTGGGTATCATGTAGGACATTTCATTTATCAAGTTACTTCATCATTTATATAGAGATATGGGATGCGATGTAGATGTCCAAAATGATCATCAAATCTAATTAACGATTAGTTTAGGAATGGAGGTTGAGAGATCACATACAAGATTTTAATCGTTACTTTGGGATTATTTGGTCCAAGTATTGAGAGAGAAAGTGGTAAGACATTAAAAAATACTTAGGACTAAACACGATCATATTGGCAAAAATTGAAAGATTGCATGGGGCAATAAGGGTAATCCTAACTTTAGTAATTCGATTTTTCCTAATTTCAGCATTGATTCCTCTTGTTTGTGGCATCCTTAATTCTGTGGTTTTTTTTCTCCCAATTGCTATTTTGATTGTTTTAATTGCTCAAACAAAGTTTGATTTAAACTACTAAGGTGACTAAAAAATTCTAGTGGAATTCGATACCAAGTATATTACAAGACGACCTGTGCACTTGTAGTACTTGAGAAAACAAGTAGGATAGTTAAATGTCTATCAACAATCACGAGGAAAGATTAAATCTTGCTTTAACGAACCTAAGTGAGATTGTCATACAAAGCATTTGGCATAACTAATGGATAAGTTGGTGGTAGAAGGAAAAACTTTATAATAGGAAGTAAGGAGCAGGAAACTAGATATGAGATCTAAGAATTGGTGAACATAGGAGAAACAAGATAGTTAAAGCAAGACAAAATATATAACTCAAGAATGCATGCACAATATGTACAATAAGGAGAAGTCAATGACTGAACAGAATAAATGTCGGAAAAGAGGATATAGAGCAAAAAGGAGGTAACTCAACTAAGATGTCAGGCAAACCAAGTTGTAGAATGAAGGAGGAGCTTGGTGAGTGAAAGAAGTAGAGACATCATAAAAACAAGCAAAAATCATAAATGCCACACTAGCAGCTTAGAGAAAAGATGGACATTCTCTCTCTCTTACTTATTTTTTCAGTTAATTTTATTAACAAAATCTAGCCAACTAAATTTTAATAGTATTGCAACAGGTTGTTAGTTATATAATATCCAATAATTAAAAGAGAAAAATAATATTACGTATCGTATTTTATATCTAAAATTTCAGTAAATTGATGATTATAAAGCAATTAATTTTTTCAAAATAATAGCTACTACTATCAATGTATGATACATTAACAGCAACAAGTAGTCAAACAATTGATCACTAAACGCATGAAAAATGATTTATTAGACTCATAAATCTTGAAATAATAATCATATGAGCAATGCATGAACAAGCAGCTTATGAAAACAAGCAAGTAGTAGAGTGTAAGTTTTGAAGATGGAAGTGTTAAAACTTGATTTAAAACTATTTATCTGAAAAATGTAAGATTGACTCTATCTTTTCCCTTTTCAGGTGATATTTTATAAATTAAGCATCAGTGGATACTATCTTTATTCCAAAGAGAGAGAAAAAAAAAGGTAGAGAATAAAAAAGTAAAAGCAATCTGTTCAAATCACTTCAGTCACGGAGGACCTCTATAATCTTTTCTCTTTCGCTTTTCGTTTCGAATAGGAAAAGCTAGAGTGAACTCGAAACAGTTTGCGCCTGTAACTTTTTTCAAGAATATAATCATGTGTTATGGTCAATAAATTCAACATGTTTTCATCATTTTCGTGGAAGGAGCAATTCTGTGTGCCACTAATTAATAAAATTCCACATTCATATATTGCTTGTAGCAATTGTTGGGGACACTTAAATAATAATATAAAAAGGCCCGAAGACCCTCGATCAGTACAATCTCAATTCAATTTCAACCAAATCTACAACTACCAACTCCTCCAATCCTTTTGGGGTTGCCATACAGGAAAAAAGAAACATGCAAATATAAGTGAGACTACCTAAACATGAGAAATCACGCAAGATGAGTTGCAAAACTCCTCATAACTTAGGCTTAATTTTAAACTTTGCTCAAAGCCTTTCATCCTTTTCTAAATAACTTGATTTTTGGTTCTTTTTTTTTTTTCACTATGACGACTTTGTATTAATTTATGGCAAGTCCACAATACCCTGTTGCTTCTCATACTCCTCCATGGTGTTGAACTCGTAAGGGTGCTCATTGGATCCAAAGTAGTTGCCTTGGTATTGAGTATTCTCATTCACTTGAGCATAGTAGTTCGTGTCCTTTTGCCCGTTCTCATGCACATTGGTATTGTAATTGTCGGTGAAGTCATTGTTGGAGGTTTGACTCCCTGTCTCATACTGAGAAGAAGCAAGACGGTAGCCATTATTGTTATTATGGTCGCGAGAGTAGCCATTAACTTGGTTCTGCGTACTTTCCGTCCCAGGATAGTCCTTCTTATTCTTCACTTCATAGTAGTACTTGCCATTCTCCAAGTACCTGGTGTCACTAATCCCTTGCTTCTCTTGATTCTCGTATAATTCGTTGTTGTTGTAGTTAGTGGCGGCGAAGCCATTATTGTTAAAGGATTCACTGTCATGCTCTCCATCCAAAAACTCATCATTTTCATCACCGGCGGTGGGGGTGGACTTCTTTGGCACTACGAGGCCAGAACCAGGACCAAAAGGGCCGTACCCAGATTGAGTACTGAGCTTGGAGACCGGGGCAGGAGCTGGTGCTAGTGTAGGACTTGACGTAGCTACTTGAAATTGTGGGACTTGGGACTCAACTTTCTTGTGAGTGTTGAAATGAGTGAACTTGCTAAAGAACAAACTGTCTCTAGCTTGGATTTGGGAGGCTATGGACAGAAGCTGAAGGAAGAAGAAAATGAAGGAAGCCATTTGGAAAGGAAAAGATGTGAAAACTTGCTTCTGCATGCATTGTGTGATAGTGTGGCCTAATATAGAAGATGGGCCGAATAATTATGCGTGAATTGAGGAAAGGGCAGTTGGTGGGGCAGAAAAATAATGACATAGTGCATGCCGCATGTGGTCTGTTTTCTAAAAGAAGTCAAAAGTAACATTTCATTCTCTTTTGAAACTAAACAGAGGCAATTCATTTACGCATAAACATAACAAGGTTGAGTAAAACACAAGGATGGCTGTAGGACAACTACAGTTGAATCAAAGGCCCCGCCAATTGTGATGATTTGCAATGCAGGGTAGTTGAGTTAGTTGGGCATCTTTCTATATCTAACACTAACAGATAAGAAACATCCGACCCCGACACTATGCTCTCCACTCCATTATGTCTTTAGCCCTTCCCATATTCTCTCAATCCTCTACGCCTTAATTCAAGCTTTGCTCTTTTGACTTTTTTCGCTTTCCTTTTGTTCTTTTGTCTTCAATATTCTAACTATGATTTTTACTGTACTACCAATAACAGATCACCATGCTATTTCAACGCCTATGTTTGTTGAAAATGAATTTGTCGTCGGCTTGAGTTCAGTTGTCATTTTCTCTCCAGTATGCACAAATTAATTGTAGTTATATCAGCCATTCTTTTAATTGACGAAAGCTGTAGTTGTCTTGTGATATACTGATTTATGACCTGGTTGAGAGTAACGTGGATAAAAATGATGCTTAGTTTAAGGGCATGGAGAAATTGACATATTTTTTAAAAATAAAAATATTTAATTCTCTATTTTATCCCGGCTTAATACCAATTATTTTACTTTTTTCACCACTCAATGCTTTAATTATGGACCATTTGGGAAACAAATGGACCACGCAGAGATGTCATCCTAAATCCTTTTCATTTGAACTGTGGACAGCCAGTTCAAATGAACTCGAATGATGGTTGTTTCCTTTTTTTTAAAAAATGGAAATTAGTTTTCTCAACTAGAAACGGCAAAAAAAAAAAAAAATCAACAATAAACAAATTGAAGTGTATATCAAATAAACAATCTAATAAACTGGGATGGTTGTTTTATACTTTGAAGCTCTAACCCAAATGCTGAGAAAGGATTCGGTATCAGTAGAATGTTACCTGTGACGACGGTGTGCTTGTTTGCTCTTAAATTTTAAGACATAATGGAGATGTCCGGGACGGGGACAACATGAATGTACTTAACGTTTAGCAAGCACTCTGGTCCAAAGACCGTTCAGTAAAATGTAGTAATAATGATTTTAACCTTTAAAATAGTTTGTCGGCAAAGATTTCAACCAAGACATTACGTTGCAGATTGTACGAACAGTCTACGGCAAAATCAAGTAGATCCAAATTAAACTATCAAGTTCATCATTATGAGATCATTTAAATTTCAATGGAAAAAATACACGTAGTGCCAAAATGAAAAAAATGGTAAAAATAAAATAACTTTAATATAAGAAGACGACATTATTCTTTGTTCACTAATTTAACTAAGTACAAAAATAGCATTTTTTTTATTCAGTACAAAAAAATGAAAACTTAAATATAAAAAGAGAGCAATATTCTTTGTTAGCGTATAATTTATTACAATCAGCGGGATGTTAGGGAGGTTTTAAAAAAAATCTCTTGATTAACAAATCACTCCTTGGAGAATTTCTAAAAGAATTTTGAATCAAGTTTTTTCTAAAGAAAATATTTTTTAATTTTTGAGGGAATTTGGAGGGTTTAAAAATTAAATTTAGATGATTTGTTGAATAAAAACTATTTTGCACTATATATTGACTAGACGATTTATTGTTTATTGCTTGCACTTGTAAGGTCCCAACATATGCCTTAGAAGTATTATAGTATGTCTAGGTTGTGTTAAGAAATGAAAATAATGAATTAAGTACATCTAAGTATAATAAGAGACATAATGGTATTTAAACAGATATGGGTAAATAGATAATTTGTTCACTTCGGTATGGACATACATATTTAGATATGAAATATGTATGGAAATTTTTGATAATGTTTGCTTGGATTTATGAATGTGATGTAAGGGGAATTGTTGGTTAAAATGGATGTCTTTTTGTATTGCTCGTACATGATAAGATTGAAGCTATTTGATTTGGGATATGTATCTCGCCAAATGGATAGGTTCCACTAATCAGACATCTATAATTTGGTCATATCTTGGTCTATAGATCTTTAAATTGGAGATTAAACTAAAGACATAGGTTTAAAATTTTCATGAACGAACCAAAATCTGATTTTGCCTCTAAGAGTTTTGAATTATGTTTTGAAGTTGAGTTATGGCTATTGTCTTTGTTTTTGAACAGCCTGTAATTTTTTGGGTATAACTCCCGATATAATTAACCAAATTGCATGAAATTTATTCCATTATAAAATTAAGATATAGGAGAATGATATTAATTGATAAGATTGTAGGCCAACGTGGGAAGTAAAGGAAGAAAAATGACTAATATGCAATTTTTCTAAAGTTTAACATATGGACCAGTTGGGTTAAAGCATGTGTGACCAATAATAATAAAACATATGCGTCTAATAGGAATTAAGCATATGTGTCAGACTTCCAAGTTCTGGAATGGGCATATGGAGAGGGGAGATACACGACATTTTGAGGGTTCTAAGTTCATATTTTTTTCCCTCTTCATTTCACCTTCTTTATCCCATCATTTTTCATGTAAAAAATCAAGTTAATCTTACGTAGAAATCAAGGTAAAAGTTAGGTATTTAAGTCTAATATGATCTACCTTTTATTTCATAAAAATTTTAATCCGATATAATATGTAAGACGGTATTCATATTATTGATTCGACCGCGTCCTTGCTTCCAAAACTTTCCAAGACGACGAATGGTCACGATCCCAATGATACTATCCTATGTTCCGTCTGACTATTGTCAATAATTACATTCCAGGAATTTTCGTTGTCCCCTCCTTCAGAAAGTAATTAAGATTCCAACTTTATGCCCTTCAGAGTAAATGTTTTATGAGCCACTCAATATGCCAATTGAGGACGTGGCTACAGGAAGAACATAAAACAGCAATCTCACTTGGTCCAAGTCTGGTGTCCCTAAACTCGTCTTGCGGCTTGGATGACAAATTTTCAATAAAATAATGGACTGCTTTTGCTCTAAAACCTGAAATGACGGGCGTGGCAGGATTTTAATCAACGATCTGATTCTGATCTCCCATATTTATATTTCAGTGATAATACTCCGAATTCACGGTAGATCATCTTGTTCATTTACACATTTATATAAAACTATAAAAATATCTGATTAAAAATGACCCGAATCTACCACTACGACCCGTTATTAATTGCTTTTGGTATCTGTAAGACTGTTATTTTAATATCTATAATCATTTATGAAATATTAATTAGTTATAATAATTGTGAAGAAGATGACTTTTTATTTTTTCCGTAGATATATTCAAAAATATGACTTTTATTAAATTTTACAAACTCATCTTTAATTATTTATTTTAATATGTAATTATGACTATTCAATTTATATGTTCAAAATTACGCTGTGATTTATTCTTGCAATCAAATTCAATATGTATATAACATCATTTATGATGATTAATTTAATTAGAGCGTAGCGTGATTTCTGAGTTTAATATCAAATTAATACGATAAATGATATATATTTAATTAACAAAAACTAAAAATCACCATTATTATAATATTTGGCAGAATTGTAATTTTTTATACAATTTATCTTAAATAAGAAATGTAAAATATTTCGCCCCTTATCTTACAAAAGTCAACAAATGATCAGATGGGTGGAAGCATAATTTTGATATCGAAAATATTATTTTAAATTAACACATGATATTTACACGAACAATATAACTTTAATAAATGGCATCTTAATTTTGAAATTTGATTCAAAATTTTAGAGAAGTTTATTTTCTTTTACTAGTTTATATACGTTACACAAATGCCAGTAGTTGAACAATCACTGCGTATTGTTTGGTTAGGTTCGAATTCGGATCGTGGTGGTTGATGCACTTGCCAATTCCACGAGTAGTGGCACGTGGTACTCGCCGATTTCATTTCGTTGCCTTCTTAATTTAAGAGCCTCACATATTTAATTATTTCCAGATAAGTAAACAAGTTGCCGTTAAGATAAAATACACGAAAACAATACTCATACTCGTCAGGATGGGAATACTTATCAGGCACCATCGACGGGGAGTGAGAAAGTTGGCCTAAGGGAATGGATGAAAGTAGTCAATGATAATTGATATGAGTCAATCTAATTAGATATTAGGATTTTCTATAAATATATATTTCCCGGACTATTTGATATTTTTCTTATCCATAAATTTTATGCATTAAATATTTATATTTGGATGTGAGAAAATATATTAAATACATATTTTTTGTATAATTAAGATAAAAATAAAAGAACATTTATAAAATAAAAGATTATCATTTAATACTTTCGAAATTTTAAGTGGAGATATAATTCTTCTTTCAAAAATAAAAGAGTCATTGGACATTTCCCTCTTTTATTACAAAACAAGAATTTCTTTTTAGTTAAAAATTCACATATAATTGAACAATTGGGTTGAAGGCTAAATGATGCATAAATTATAAACTGTAAGCATAGTTTTCATATAATAAGATCTGGAAATTTATGGAACTCACAAATATTCAATTATGATTATAATTTTATTATAATAGAAAGACATTTTTTTCAATACTGACCGTTATCCATAGCTCAATGATGCAGAAACGAGTTTTAATAAGCGCTTTATCTAATCTGTCTCATTCTTTGAACTTTCTATCTCATTTTCTTTGATGATGATATTTTGTCAGAAGACAAAAAATTATTACTAGGTAGAGACAAACCATTAGTCCCATTTATTAAATTATTAAATCACTTAACTGCCTTTTAACATATGAGTCACCTAAAGGTTAATTTTTAAAATTCTTTTACTTGACTCATGTGACATTAGCAATCTATTGAATTAATAATTCAAGCAATCATAATGTACTATAGTCATCATTTACATACAACAGTATCATCATCATCATCATCGTACCCAGTTTGAAGTCCCGTAATGAGGCGAAATTTGGAGAGGTCTGATAGTACGCAGCTTTACCCCTACATAGTAGAGAGGTTGTTTTCCGATAGACCCACATGCAAATGAGACAAAAAAGAATGATGCAATATATAGAAGGAAAAGGTAGAAACTAGCATGGTAAAATATTAAATAAATAAAAGAACTAAATACATAAAAAGTAAAAATATCCTAAAATAAAAATAAATAAATAAATATAATAATAATAATAGTAGTAATAAAAATAAAAAATTAGTAAATTAAGAAAACTAGAACTAATTCTGTGTTAAAGGCTAATGGCTGTAGGCAAAACTCAAGTAAACAGGAGAGAAGACTAAAGCCTAACTATTGAGTAGTCTACAATAGAGGCAAACCTACGAGTTTATAACAGCAGCTTAGAGAAGACAAAGAGTTTGGAAGACATGGAGAGTTGTGATTATCAAAGAGAGACAAAGAGGGGGCACAATAGAGAATGGAAAAGGATCTGCACTGGGGTTGTCGCATCTCTGTTGTTTCTTGGGGACAACGGCTATCAGGAGGCTTGAGAAGGTGGATACGACCTTGGCGTGCTAGGAAAACCTACAACGAGAAAGACAGCCCTCGTTGGTTGAGCAAATAGCACTGTGTCCCCATCCCTCTCCTGAGCTGCAGGAAGAGTTTTCAAGCTAAACCTAGAATCATAAACAGAGTGACCGTGCCAAATCTAAAAACACAATATGGCTACTCCAGTCACCGGGGAAAGAACACAGGTCGGGTGGTGGCAAGGACAAGTAAACTCTCCCAAGCAGTCGTATAATAGAACTAAACGGATGAAGGACAGTATACAGTGACCAGAGCAAGCACAAAAAGAAGCAACTTGATAGAAGTCTCATATTATAATAAGAAACCAAAACCAGAGCCATTTCTGTTAAGACAAAACTA
>JANSVB020000188.1:1267484-1284199 GCA_025504935.2 Erythroxylum haughtii
ACAAAAATACATACATTCTCAGTAGCATACTCTACCTCTTATGCTTGAGTCTCCACTAGGGATATGACTCCAATATTTACTTCCTATTAAAGCATTTCCAACGTAAGATGGAAAGATATTATCTACTTAATGGTTCTATCAACTCACATTAGCTTTTCTTGATAATCTTTGTGATCAACTAGCATTTTTCAAAAACATGATTAAAGGCCGCATATGAGTTGTTACCTTATATTAATAAGGAATATAATAAAAGTAAGATAATATATTGGTAAGAGATGATAAGGCAAATTATTTTATAAATTGACAACAACAACAATAACATCCAATGGAAGTCTTGCTGAGATACGGGGTCTGAGGTATAAATTGACTAAAAGTAAAATAAAAATAATCAATATTTTAAAAACCGGACCAAACATTGAATCGGTTAAATGAAATGTTTAAGGTTTATAAGTTCAACAAGTATTAAACTACTATAAAATTGTTATATAACAAATAAAAAATAAAAATATAAGAATAAATAAAAAATGTTTATTAAAATAAAAATACATCAATATCTATTATTATATACTAAATCAATAATAAATCTAATTTAACTATTCAGTCACGAAAATCTCAAAATTAAATTAACCTTGTGCTCTCACATCATTACTTAATCTCATATGTTTATTCACTAAATATTTAGTTACAGAAAAAGAAATTTATATTCCAAGTTGTAGATTTAACGAAATTATAAATACTAACATTAATAGTTGGTAATGAAAAATGAGATAACGTTGCAATGCAAATAAATATGGCAGAGGTAAGGTTAGTTAAGTAATTATGGATAATGGATATAGACCAAGAGTTTATACCATTATCCATTAGGCCAAGTAAGATTAGGTAATTAATTATGGATAATGGATATATACCAAGAGTTTATACCATTATCCATTAGGCCAATAACCAAAGTCAGAGTGTCAAACCTTTCACTTCTCCATTTTCAAGCTTTCTCAATTTTCATGCTTTTCTTTTGCATTTTTTAAGATTACAGGCAACTAATTTAATATCAGGTTCTTCACTTTCAACTTCTTTGCCTTTCTCTTCCACTAAATTTCACAAATTTCATTGGATAGTCCTTATGGAGAGGCTTCAAGAAGGAGCCAAGTTAAAAACTAAGATCATTCAAGATTTTGGTGGGAGTTTTAGGCAAGTGGGTGTGTTTTTGTTCTCTGGGCCTTTTTGTTTCTTAGCTCTTAGCTCTTAGGCTTGAATTTATGGTTTTTGATTTTTGGGTTATAAATCTTTGTGATTTGACTGGTTTGGGTGTCGGAAAAGAAGAAGAATACGGTTCTTCACGATTTAAAAGAAACCGACAGGTTTTAATTCATAAAGGTTGAAAGTAAAAATCAGCCTGAAAATCAATCCCGTTTGTGCTTAATCCGATCGAACCGAAAGTTTCAATTCAACTTTTAAAACATTAAAAATAATAAAATTCAGTAGTGAGCTATTATACACCAATCCTCGGATTCGTCCTGCCAACAGTGTGGCATGTGATTAGGGACGGTTGTAGAGCTCGTCATTGCTAGAGTGACTTTTCCAACAACATAGTTTCTAACGATTTCTTCCGGGAGGACAAAAACCACTGACTACTAAACAATTTACAACAACAATGGAAACTACAAGGCATCGATTGGTCGTTAGTGTTTGTAACGGCATGCTGGTTCCTCTGAACTTGGCGTAACAAATCAATTTTTGAGCACAATTTTTCATGGCCTATAAACCCTCAGGTCATAGTGTTTCAGTATGTAAGATCAATAGTGCATGCTAAGGCAGTGCTCGGGAGAGCATTACTATGTCCAAGAAGGAGAGTGGAGACTTTTGTTGGATGGAGTTCCTCGTCGCAGGATTGAATACATCTTAATACTGATGGAGCATACCAAGCTTCGATGTCGCGGGCCACAGCAGGAGGAATCCTTTGGGATAGCACAGGAAAATGGATAGGGGGTTTTGCACACAATATCAACTTCTGCATATCTATTTGTGCTGATGGGGGGTGTATTCAAGATTGCATATTGCATGGATGATGGGCTATCGGAGGGCGGAACTTGATGTGGACTCACTGACAGTCGTTAACATTTTATCTCCCTCCGACACATCATATATGCCTTACAACACTTTACTCTTGGGGATTCAATAGTTACGAAAGCGTGAGTGGAGTGTTAAAACTAGACATATATATCGTGAAGCTAATAGAGTTGCGAATTGGCTAGCAAACCATGCCAAGCATCTAGACCTTAGCATTCATTGATATCAAAATCTGCCTGTGGGTTGCTTCTCTATTCTATTAGAGGATATATCTGGGGTCACTTTTCTCCGGCTAGTAGTTTAACTTGTTATATTTCTCTGTCTAAACAAAAAAAAACATATAGATTGAGTTTGTTTAGAAGTGTGGTCCAATCAAGAATGCCAAAGATAGATTGTTAACAGAGCAAGAGGAAGGACTAATAATAATGAATAATGTGACAAATAATATAAGTAGCAATAATCAATTAATTATATATATTTAATAATTTATGTAGTGTAGGTAAAAGAAATAATAATTGAATTGTATATAACTGGCCTACTGAATTTTGTTATCCGGCGTAGGGATGGTGTTTGCCTTCCCATAAACAGTCAAAATAGAAGCCCAACCAAGGCAGCTGAAATGGTCAACAGACTCCGCAGTTAGCAAAGAAAACTTGGTTTCCCTAACATGGTGGATATGTTCAAGTAGTATACCTATATTGATTTTTCTTTAATTGGATTTAAATTAAACCTCCCTTTTTATTAACTTTCCGGGGCTTATAAATTTATATAAAAAATTAAATTCAATACACGTTAATATTAGAGAAGCACGTAACTTTTTGCTGCTTCCTTTACTAAGAGAATCAAATTAATTGGTGGGCCAACCAGCCCATAACCACTGGTTCGAGTTCGAGGCTTCAACTCTCCGTCCTTTTATGGTGGGAATACAGGGAATAAAACGATGCCACTTGCGAAACTTCCAAGAACTTTGCAGTTATCCTCTCGGTTGACCAACTCTTGAGAAAAGGTCGTCCTTTAAGCTGATGTGGAAGCTGCTTAGTGGGTGAGGACCATCAAGTACCATAAGCCTCAAAACAGGAGATCACTGTTTTAAATTCTAGAACAACACCAGCACACTGCTTCTAGGCCTCAGTTGCTTGCTCTCCACACGCCTCTCTCAGTCTGGTGTTTATAAATCTGTCTCTCTGCAACCCTCTTTCTCTGTCTCAGCGAATCGCTAATCGTTAGTCAATAAGATTTGTCTTCTCTTATATTTTATGTTAAATAGTGATGTATGTAACGGCCTCTACCTCTGCCTCTTCGGTCCTGAGGGCGTCCAGGGCCAGGCTGTCTTTTTCTCTCTCCTCCTCGCTTACTTGTCTCTCTAGAACCTCTGTTGCTCCTCCTCCTCCTCCCAACCCTCTCCATCCTTCTTTCACCGCCGCCGACCAGCGCCGATCTCTCAGCTTCGCCTCCGCCGTTCGATCCCTCCGCTGCTCCGTCCCTCGCTGGAGCCACGGTGTAGATTGGCGCTCTCCGATCAGTCTTCGCGCCCAGAGTCGTGCCGCTGCTCCCATTGTTGAGCGCTTCCAGCGAAAGATTGCTACCATGGGTACGTTGACCGTCATTTTCGTAAGATCTTTGTGTTTCTTTCCTGTTTATAGCCAGAAGATCATTGATGATATTTTCATTTCTTCGTGAGATCTTTGTGTTTCTTTCCTGATTATCCACAGGAGATTCATTGATGAGATTTTCATTTCTTCGTACTATTAGTGATCAAATTGATGTGTCGTAGATATCATGTCCTTATCAGCTCTATCATATAAAATTAAATAGAAGGATTTTTTAAAACAAATTATGATGAATACAAATTAGATTTTGTGTACAGTACAGTATCTATTTATTATTCCGAATATATAGCGCTCGTATTGCACGCGATCACTGTGTTTTCTGTAAGAACTTTGGATATTCTTCACATAGTTCCAGCTTGTGATAAATACAATGAAGGTATGGTACTGAGTATGCTTACGTGCTTGATTTCAGCTCCTGAACATCCTTTCAAGGGAATTTTTACTAGTCTCCCCAAGCCGGGTGGTGGCGAGTTTGGGAAATTCTATAGCCTGCCTGCTCTTAATGACCCAAGGATTGGTAAATTTCTATTTTCCTGCCATAAATCCACATTTTTACATTTTCTTATGGTTTGCATTATAAACTTCTATATATGTGTTTTACCCTATTAACTTTGACTTAAGAATTTGAGGTCCTGTAATATTTCCCTTTGAATCCAATTATCTTCAATTCCATTTTTTGCTCTTTTATTACATCTGATCTCTGTGTTTTATGCCTCTCTCTTTCTTCTATTCCAATATAGATTTAAATGCATGCTTATCTTTTGTGGTTATTCAGAACAGTGATTTTTACAGGACATTAATAAATCGATCCAGCTCAGAAATTAAGGGGTTTGGGTTTTAAAAATAAACCTATGGATTGGGTTTGGATTAAAAAATAAATCTGAAATTTATGGTTGGTATCTGAATTATATAAAGGCAAAAATGTCTAACCTAACCACATTTTTATAACTGCATTTAATGCACTTTTCTGATAATTTATCTTATATAAATAATATAATATATTTCATTTATATTTTAAAATAATTATTTTATTCTTTGAGTGATTGACGGTAGAAAAAAATAGTGTCACTAGAATTTAGAATAGTCAGTGCTCATTAGATTTTATCAAAATTATATATTGTTACATTTTTACTTGATTTAATTTTTTATAAATTATGATTTTTACTTTACATATATCATGATAAAAAAATTATATTTGTATTTTTAAAAAATTGTGATTCTTTTACTTGATAATTGATTAAATAATTTCTTTTCCATATTTTATATAATTGCTAAAAGGTGTTAAAAGATATGGGCTTATGCGTTGGGTTTAAAATTGAAGTTTTTATAGTAGGTTGAGTTTGAGTCTAAAATTTAAGTTCTTTTTTTTAGATGAATTAGATATGTTTTTAAGAGTTCTAAAAGTTTTAGAGCTAGAGTTTAGCTAGATTTGACCCAGCCCAGTTCATGTGTAGGTCTAATTTCTATACCATGTTCAGTTATTTCATGAACTGCATCATATAAAGTGAGAGTGATAAGAGAAATATGCTTAGAAGTTTGGTACAGAATTTTTGTCGCAATTACTTGTTTGCCTCGTTAGTGATTGATAACACTGTGCATTTCCTGTACATAACAGATAAGCTGCCATATTCTGTCAGAATTTTACTTGAGTCTGCAATTCGTAATTGTGACAACTTCCAAGTTACTAAGGAAGATGTTGAGAAAATTATTGATTGGGAAAACACATCTCCAAAGCAAGTTGAGATTCCTTTCAAGCCAGCTCGTGTTCTCTTGCAGGTCAGTTGACCTAAGCACTACTTTTGGCATACAAATTGTCTACATGTTCTAATTTGTTTCCTTTTGTTGGCAGGATTTTACTGGAGTGCCAGCAGTTGTTGATCTTGCTTCCATGCGGGATGCTATGAACAATCTTGGTAGTGATCCCAGCAAGATCAATCCTTTGGTACGAGTTACCTTCATCGTGCAGTTCACTGAAGTCATTATTAGATCTTATTCAGTTGCACCTTAAAAACTGTTTGTGCCTTATGGTTTTGGTTTTAAAAATTGTAATGTCTTTGTATGGGACTGACTAAGTGTGAAAAGCATTAATCATTCAATTCCATGTGTAAACTAAGTTCTGTTTTCTTGATTGGATAAGGATAAAATATCACTGCTTTAGGAAGAAATCCGTGTGATTCATCTGAAAGTTCATGGACTTATAATTTTTACATTATTCTAGGGGATAACTCTAATCACCAATAAGTGTTCTTGTTTATTGCATTCTGAACCACAAGTTAAATAATTACTCTCTGTGCAGGTTCCTGTGGATCTAGTTATTGATCATTCAGTTCAAGTCGATGTTGCAGGATCAGAGAATGCTGTACAGGCAAATATGGAACTTGAATTTCAAAGGAACAAAGAGAGATTTGCTTTCCTTAAGTGGGGTTCCACAGCTTTCCATAACATGCTTGTGGTTCCTCCAGGTTCTGGTATTGTTCATCAGGTATAATTCTGAAATGCAATTGTTGGAAGGTTTTTAATTTATTGGCAGAATCTCTACTGATATCCATTACATAAGATGCATGCTCATTATATTCATTTTTTTTGTGTTCTCGGGTAGAAGAATAGCTTTATAACTGTATCATAATTTTAGCTTTCAGCATTTGTTGATTGACAAGCATAAAATTTCAGGTAAATCTTGAATATCTTGGACGGGTTGTCTTCAACACCAAGGATGTGCTCTACCCTGATAGTGTGGTTGGAACTGATTCCCATACAACCATGATTGATGGGCTAGGAGTTGCAGGCTGGGGGGTTGGGGGTATTGAAGCTGAGGCTGCAATGCTTGGCCAGGTAACTAATGTCAATATGTCATGGCTGGTCTCTGTTAAAAATACTCTTTTAAGTTATAAAAGATAAAATAGGAAATTACTCATCTGAAACAATATCCTGCAAATACATTTGCAATTGCGAAGAGCTGATATAACTGAATGTATATACTTAAGCTATTACTCTTGGTTTATTAGACAGTCCCTTCTCTCATCCACATCTGTTTTTGCCGCATTCTTGTGAAAATTTGATTCTAAAACTTTTTCACATTGAACAGCCAATGAGCATGGTGCTACCTGGTGTTGTTGGATTCAAGTTATCTGGGAAATTACGCAATGGTGTTACTGCTACGGACTTAGTTTTGACTGTGACTCAAATGCTAAGAAAGCATGGAGTTGTTGGGAAATTTGTGGAGTTTTATGGTAATGGATTCCGATGGAACTATATTGAGTTAGTTCTCCAAGTTAGCTTTATTCCATTCTCTTAGGATTAAGCTTTCAAGTTTGTATTTTCCTGCAGGAGATGGTATGGGTGAGCTTTCTTTAGCTGACAGGGCCACCATAGCTAATATGTCACCTGAATATGGTGCAACTATGGGGTTCTTCCCTGTTGATCATGTTACCTTACAATATCTTAGATTGACTGGAAGGAGTGAAGAAACTGTGAGAACTTTCACTTTTCTTGTGCACAATGGAAATCAACGTGAAATTTAAAATACTTAAAGAGATTTACTCTTCTTGTAGGTGACAATGATAGAATCATATCTCCGTGCAAATAAAATGTTCGTCGACTATAATGAGGTAAGGTCTTTATTGATCATTCATTTACTTACTACAATTAACAAAATTATAGGGATGCTAACTTTCTTCCCACCTCTAAATTCAGCCTCAACAAGAAAGAGTATACTCATCATATCTTCAACTGGATCTGAAGGATGTTGAACCTTGTATTTCTGGACCAAAAAGGTGTGCAATGTTTACTGTGAAAACCTTCTCCACTCATTGAGACTACTTCATGCACCCGTGTGGCATCAGTTTTTCAGCTTTTGCAATAAGGTCTACTGTGCTTTCACAATTGATAAGACATCCAATCTAATCTATTTTGTTTCACAGGCCTCATGATCGGGTTGCTTTGAGAGAAATGAAAGATGATTGGCACTCTTGTCTTGATAATAAAGTCGGATTTAAGGTCAGTTGTTAACTTAATGATGTAGGATGAGTAGAAGAGATATCACTAGTAGCTAGATCTCACGTCAGTTGTTAACTTAATGATGTAGGACCAGTAGAAGAGATGTCAAACTAGTAGCTAGAACTCACAGAACTTGTAACATGGGGCTATTGGAATTTAAGTTTTAGGTTTGAGATTTCAGCTTAGGTTGTTGAAATTTCAAGTTTGGAATATTTAGGATTTTAGGGTTTGATATGACTGAAATTTTAGGTTTGATTAGCTAGAAATTTAGGGTTTTGGTTGTATTAAACTCAGGTTAAAGTGGTGGAATTTTAGTGTGGTAAATAAGTAATGACAGAGAACTAACTGTCACTCCTAAAGTATAAAAATTCACTCTTAGAAGAAAGAATTGCACCTTATTATTGAAAACTCAAGTTTACCTCAAAAATTTAGGTTCTTTTTAATTGAAGGGCTGATTATCACATTTAGAAAAGTTCTTGGAACCTTTATTCTAATAGTAAAGAGATTTCCAACTAAGCTATCCAAAATAAAATTGAATCCTACAATAATAACCATTCTTTATTCTTAAATACGCCTAAGTCCTAAATAATTTGAACAATGTGTCTAATTTATTATTACTTTCTATCAAACAAGAAAAAACTAATATGAAATAAAATTCAGTCTTTGTTGTCCTTGCTGTCACGCCAACTATGTTCTTCATTCCATCAAATTAAAGCTTGTGAATTAGTGTGTTGCCCTCTTTAATTTCTTTTGTAAACTCTAAGCTCTTTTACACCACGTAAGGTTGAAAACCTACAATTCATTTTACAAAATGATTGTGTTCAGAGTAAAAGTTTTGAATTAACTTTATTGATCCTTCTGATTTCATTGTGCAGGGATTTGCCATACCAAAAGAGGAACAGGATAAAGTGGCAAAATTCTCATTCCGTGGGCAGCCAGCAGAACTGAAGCATGGTAGTGTGGTGATTGCTGCTATCACCAGCTGCACCAACACATCAAATCCCAGTGTGATGCTTGGGGCTGCTCTTGTGGCTAAGAAGGCTTGTGAACTTGGCTTACAGGTTAGACCCATTTCATGTCTCAATTTTTCCGTATAGTTTCTAATGTCCCATGCAAGGACCAAGCAGTCTTTCATTCAGGTGCTCTATTATGTGAAATCCTAATGAAGATCTAATGTATCCTTTAATTGACTGCTACCATTTGTAGGTCAAGCCATGGGTAAAGACTAGTCTTGCTCCAGGATCTGGAGTTGTCAAAAAGTATCTACTGCAGAGGTAATTCATGTTTTGGTAAAAACATGTATTGGAAGTGCAGTAACATAATGCCATTGTTTTGTCTTTATTAGACCTGAGGAAGAAATCCGGCTAATCTTGTTCTTTTGCATGATCCAGTGGCTTGCAAGAGTATTTGAATCAACAGGGATTCCATATTGTTGGGTATGGATGCACAACTTGTATTGGAAATTCTGGAGAGTTGGATGAGTCTGTTGCTTCTGCTATTTCAGAAAATGGTAACTTTTGGAATTCTATTCCTCTCATTAGGAAAAAAATATTGGGCATACGGATTATTACTTAAGGTCTAATATATTTTCTTACAAAATTAATGTTTCTTTGAGAGAATGTTAGTTAAAATTTGTTTCTGTTTGTTGCTTACACTGTTTTATATCTTTATTTCTTTACCCAGATATCGTTGCAGCAGCAGTGCTCTCTGGGAACAGGAATTTTGAGGGTCGGGTTCACCCATTGACCCGGGCCAATTATCTTGCTTCACCTCCTTTAGTGGTTGCATATGCCCTTGCTGGCACGGTATTATTACCTTTCCTTCTGTTCCCTGGGAGCTTGTTAATTTTGTTGGTTCTAATACCTTAAAGAAATAACATGACGTCTTAACTGATTTGAGTTTTCTACCTCATAATTTTTGCATATTGTAAATGTATGAGGAATATTAGTTTGCGGTAGGACCATTTAACTTCTTGTAACTGTAATAGGATTTGTCTAATTACTAGTTTAACTATTTTGTTAATAATATAGTGATGAATCATCTTCCAGGTTGACATTGACTTTGATAAGGAGCCAATTGGAGTAGGGAAAGATGGTAAAAATGTCTACTTCAAGGATATCTGGCCATCAACAGAAGAAATAGCAGAGGTGTGCATTTGATAAAATTGATATCACATTTGAAAGCTCAATATGTAACTTTGTGGTCTAATTTTTGTTCCTTGGCATGAATAGCACTCACTCAGGGTTTTATCCTGCCCAGGTTGTTCAATCAAGTGTATTGCCTGACATGTTCAAAAGTACTTATGAGACTATCACAAAGGGCAATCCCACGTGGAATCAGTTGACAGTGCCAGCTACATCCTCTTACTCATGGGACCCTAGTTCAACCTACATTCATGAGCCCCCATACTTCAAGGGAATGACTCTGGAACCTCCTGGGGCCCATGGAGTAAAGGATGCATACTGTTTGCTCAATTTTGGTGATAGTATCACAACCGATCACATTTCACCTGCTGGAAGCATTCACAAGGACAGCCCAGCTGCAAGGTTCCTCCTTGAAAGAGGGGTAGATCGCAAAGACTTCAACTCTTATGGAAGTCGTCGTGGGAATGATGAAATAATGGCCAGGGGTACCTTTGCTAATATTCGACTTGTAAACAAACTTTTGAATGGGGAAGTTGGCCCGAAGACAATTCATATTCCTACTGGAGAGAAACTTGCCGTCTATGATGCTGCAATGGTAAGTGTTTGGTTTAAATATGTACAGAATTCTTAATCCATCTTCATTTCCTCTGAAACATTATCAAGGCCTAATCCTTTTTATTAGTCAAACATTAATGGCTAAAAATGTCAACGAGAACCTTAAGGAATTATTTATAGTGGGTAAAGGTGTGGTATCATTCTATCGAAGTGCTTCTATTTGTGCATTTGTGCAAAAGCTTGTCAGTGCATATAATTCAAATTATTGTGTAAACTCACGTCATTGGACGTCAGTCATTTTGTAGTTGAATTATGTATCAAATGCCAGAACTACGGTATAGGAATACCAGATAAACCAACTTAAAGGCAGTATAAATACTTGTTCAAGATTAAATACTCTGTCCGACTGATTTTTGGCCAACATACTATCTCAGAAATACAAGATTGCTGGATATGATACCATAGTTTTGGCTGGAGCTGAGTATGGAAGTGGAAGCTCCAGAGATTGGGCTGCTAAGGGTCCAATGCTACTGGTAAGCTTTGTCATTAAACTTCTTTGAGGATTTCACCGTTTTGTTTATGAGGTCTTTTGACTTTAACTTGATCTATTGCAGGGAGTCAAAGCAGTGATTGCCAAAAGTTTTGAGAGAATTCATCGCAGTAATTTAGTTGGAATGGGAATTATTCCACTTTGTTTCAAGCCTGGTCAGGATGCAGACACACTAGGATTGACTGGCCATGAGCGGTACACTATTGATCTTCCAAGCAATGTCAGTGAGATAAGGCCCGGTCAGGATGTGACTGTCACAACTGACACCGGAAAGTCTTTCACTTGTACTGTGCGGTTTGATACCGAGGTACGTATTGTCCATTTTCTGATTCTATGACGTGTCTTTCTTATATTGAGATTGGGGTTCTAACATGTTATTTGGAAATTAAGGAAGCTAGTTCAAAATAAATTTATAATCCTCAAGTTTTTCTGGAGTGGGTAAATTTTATGATCAGCTGAAATCTGAGCCAGTTATGTTTCAAATATTGGACCTACCAAACCTTGTCCTGAACTTTTTTCCGAGGAACATAATGTGGTGGTACCTTGTCCTGAACATTTTTCCTTGGAGCATAATGTGGTGTTTGTTGATTGAGATGTAGAGACTTGTCCTTTAGAGGAAGTTATACCTGTGTTTTTTTAAAACTTGGTACCTCTCTGAAACCGCCCGGATGATGGGGAAGTTTCTTCTGTGGTAAAGGGTGGTTTAAGTTATTTCTTTTATAGTGCCTCATTTTTGTTCCGGCTGATATCCCATTAATTTATTGAATGCTTGCATACGATGGCCTTGAGCTGAATTTTTGCCTACTGATAGGAAATGCATGGTTTAGTATTTAAGCTCTTGCTCATATATATATATATATATTTATCATTTCAGGTGGAATTAGAATATTTCAATCACGGAGGTATTCTTCCGTATGTTATCCGCAATCTGAGGAAGCAGTAGGACGACCATTACTTTTCACTCAGGGAGATGTTTCAATTGTCCAAATGTGAGAAGGGAATAAAGTTTTGAATAACAGGAAGGTCCCTTCCGTGGGGACATGCAGTCTTTTGACATTTGGAAGTGGTTTCTTGTTTATCTAGAAAACAACTATTTGTAGTCATATATTGCTTGTCATGCAACAGAGTGCATAATGCATGAGAACTTTTTGTGGTTGCAAATTCGTAATATGCTTCTTCATTGGCCGGATGCTGGATCCGGTTGGTATCTCGGAACATAAAATTTGTAATTTAATGCGCCAAATTCTAGCAGTTTAAACCCTGTAACTGATTTGACATCCGCATCTTTTTTAGATTCCGGTATAATAAATTATTGGCAAGCTTTTCCAGGTATTCTTCCAAGTTCCAACGACAAATATAGAAAACAATACTGAAGAAATTAATCTAATGTATATCAAACGAACAGTAAAATGTTGTAAATTGATAACCTTTGTTTTTTTAACATATTTATACGAGGCAATTAGGTTAGCATCTGATTGCAGTTTAATATGATCGGGTCAGGATTTGATTCCATTTTAATATGATTGGGTAAGGATTTGACAGCATTTTAATATGATTGGGTTGGCTTTGACAGCATTTTAATATGATTGGGATAAGGCATTGATATACAAACACAACACCCAATAACATAAAAATAATTTAACGAACACTTTAAAATATATTTTATAGTTTTTAACACCATAAAATACTCTAAAATAATTTAGAATAATAAATATATTTTTACAATAATTAAAATTATAGAAAATCTACAACATACACAAATAATTATTAACTATAAATTTGGTAATGCAGTGATTGCTATAACTTTCACATTTTATGATTGAAAAGTGCATATCAATCATAATTATAATATATAAATTTTCACAGATCGCTTTTATTTATCTTTATTGGATTGTTATTTTTAGTTATTATAAATTTATTCTAGTTGAATTTATTATAATGTGTCAAGTTATTTCAATTTGAACAATACAATCTTATGAACTTCAAATTTCAATTATCACCATTCCTTTATTATAAAGAAAACATCAAAATTTATCTTGAAATTTTTGAAGGATAGAGATACTGTATTTTTTTTAAAAATAAAAGAAGGTAAGTTTTGATGTTTTCTTCATAGATTTAAATGAAACTTCAAATTTAATTATTGGTATACTAGTCTAGCTAAACTATGATGCTGTGACATTTATTAATTATGTACTAATTGTTAAAACATAAACCTTATTAAGTGTCACAAAGGTTTGCCTTAGACTCGAACTTGTACCGCAAGTCGTGCCCACCTTCGTACGACAAACCCGCTTAAGTCCACTTAAGCAAGATTCAACCTTCTCACGTGAATATCACCGAACAATTCCGTTAGTCATCAAACACCTCACGTGCATACAAGTATTTAAAATGTTTCTCTCACACAAAATAATACAAGTACATAACCTAGTAAATATATATATAGCCAAAGCTACTCTGTTATTTACTTTCATCAAAATGTTAACAAAAGATACAAGTATTTCTTTCTCAAAGCATTTACAAGGAATTCTCTACTCGAAGCCCTTACAATGAGAACTCCCCAAAAGCTCTAAACTCTCAAAGCTCTTTCCTCTAAGTAATTTCTCTAAATGAGTGTATGACTCAATGATTGAATGAATAGCTCTAAACTCTAATGAGCTATTTATAAGCATCTCTAGATGACTAAGTTGGAATCCTAATAAAACTCTACCAGCTAAGACCATAATCTTATCCTATCTTATCCTTATCAGATTACATCAAACTAACTAATAGATGACATCCCCATCCACTTAGGGCTCTATCTAATAGGATTAAGTTACATCACATTAACAAGAAAAAAAGATTACCCTATTTAGGAATGATTATTCTTATTCACGAAGATCTCCTCTAACTTCAGATGATCCTTATATATGATCTTTATCTCTTAAAGCTGATGCTCATCTCCTATGATCTTATCCGCCATGTCATCATGTGCCACATCATCCACAGTTGCCACGTCACTGCTAATGTGTTTTCTAAGTCACCACGGCCTATTCACACATAGGCCCATTAATGCACGTCCATGGATAAGTCTATCTTCCATGATCAAGCTCACTCATTGTGTAATCTTGTCGCTCTATGACTAAGTACAAGTTACAATCCAAGTTAGTATAAAACCTCGCATACTTTACATACCTTCGACCTGCCTCGTCAAAGTCAAGTGCTTATGTGCCTTATCGTGCTTGCATGCCTTTGCACATCCTTGCAGGATCTCGCACGCCTTTGCACATTCTCACAGACCCTCGGGTCTCGCATGACTTAGTTTGCCAACTCTGTGTGGCCTTGCATCCGAATCTCACGTCTCGTTGAAGATTTCGGCCAATGCGTGCTTACACATGCTCATGCGTATCGAATCTCGCCTACTCTCGGGATCTTTGCCTATACTTCTCGTATTTCTCGCCTATTTCGCAAGTTCTTCGAGTTTTGCTCGCCAACTTGCAAAACTTCGCCTTGTTCCCTCGTCAATATGCCTTCCTCGTGCCAATCTGCGTGCCAAGCATTGGCTAAGGCTCGCCATCGCTCGCACGATCCCGCAATTTGGACTTAGGGGTTTAACATTAAGCTAAGCTATAATTAATTTTGTATATTTATTTCAAAAATATTTTGTTCAATGTTTTTATTACAACATAAATTTCTCTCTTGACTCTCTCTCTCTATTTATGATTAAGTTTATTGGCTATTCTTTCAACAAAAAACATGTGTACGTATCTAACAATTTTGTTTGACACATTTTAAAAATATTTTATTGTTTAAATTATTTTAAAAAGATTTTTTTTTATTAAAATTTTATTTTTTTTTCAATAAATTTGTCAGCTTATTTTAATATAAAAAATTATAATGTCCATATAATTACCTTAAAGAAATCAATATAATATACCTCAAAATAATACTAAAAAGATGTAATGTTATAAACATTTTTTATATGAGGCAATTGAGATATATTTAATGTATTAAATAATAAAATTCATATGTGGCACAAATACAATATCTGATAGCCACATCATAAAATACTAATATGATGTAACTCGTCGTGTCATCTACATTAACAAGAACTTTAACATCGAGCAATTTTTGCTAAAAATTAAAGGTTGAAATATTTTAGAGCTAATTTTTAAAGTTTGTGCTAGTATTGGAAAAGCAAGTAAATTTTGTTTTTTTACAATTAACCATAAATAAATTGATTTCATATACCCAAAAATAAATATTGATTATAAATTTGGTGCTGGAGCGTATGCTATCAACTTTCACATTTTATAATCAAAATGTGCATTGCACATACAATTTCAATGCAAATTAACTCCTAAACGAACTATTTTTTTTTTATTTTCATTGGATTGTTATTTTTATATATTATAAGTTTTTATAAGACTTATTTTGGTAGAATTTATTATGAAGTATCAAATTTCCTCAATTTAAATGATATGATCAAGTTATCTTCAAATAGAAATTATCACCATTCCTTTACTATAAAGGGAACATTAAAATTTACCTCATTGAATTCTTTGCCGGTGGCATTTTTTTTTTGGAAAATATGAGAAAAATTGAGGGAGTTTTATAGATTAGATATTTTGCACTTTGAGTATGGAGTACGATACTTGATTCATATGTTGTTTGTCATAAGTGTGACATTATGCAATCATTATATATAATAAGTTTGGATACATTTAGGTGTTCGATGCATTTGTATATGCACGAGCACACCTATTCATTACATATGTGTTGACATAAGGTATCATGTCATTTAGTAGCATGGAGATCTATGCCTTGAGAATAGTGACATGAGGTATGAGATGAATTTTATTTTGGATTTTTTTTACAATATTTCATCATCATAAAAGGAAGAAGTTTTTAAACTAACTAATTTTGAAGAAATTATTTTAATACAGAGTAAATGATACCAACCCCCCAATTCTTTGATGTTGACTCTGAAATACTAGCAAACACATCAAGGTACCTCAAAAACATAATGTTTAAGTTCAAAAGCTTGTAGTAACCCTTAAAACACACACAATTCTAACCTAAACACATATTAAATGATTGAATTAGCAGCTAAATACATATCAAACTATGCCCTAAAATGCGATACAATTCACACTTATCACATCCCCACACTTAAAATATTTGCTTGTCCTCAAGCAAACAAAACAACAAACAACATAAAATCATAAAGCACACAATGCAATAATGAGACAATGGCTTCAACTTCATGAAACAAATTTAACTTTAAACACATTCATTTAAGTTGTTCCAAATCATTAACATGCAAAATCCGCATCTAAAAACTTGACTAAATCATCATCATCATCATATCCCAAAGTCTCGCAGTGAAGTGGGGTCTAGGGAAGTCTGATCGTACACAGCCTTACCCCTATATAGTAGAGAGACTGTTTCCGGTAGACCTATATGTAGATGTGACAGAATAATAATGATGAAAAAAAACTTATCTTCACATTGCTAGTTGTGCTAGAAATCTGCACTGAGCGATCCTAAGCATACGACAATCCTACGGTTTGCTACGTCCATTGCGGTAATCTTCCCTCCTACATCTGAAAAGAAAGAAACTATGGGGTAAGGGTATAACATTCCATCACCGATGAGAAGGGTAAAATAGTAATTTGGGACGGGTTATGAGCGTGAAAACTAGTCTCGGCATGTTCATACATTAGATGGCCTCTAAATATATATGAATGATAATTTTTGCACATGCACATGATTGTACATGCATTCATGACATTTCCCGGCATATGTGTCTAAATGTAA
>JANSVB020000188.1:1286909-1296943 GCA_025504935.2 Erythroxylum haughtii
GTCTCCAAATTACCAATTTACCCAATCATACCGGGAATATGTCATACATGTATGTACGTTCATGCGCTAGTGCCATAATTTCCAATTATCCAAATTATACATAACTAAATAATGCATGAGCATGCCGAATATGAATGCAATCTACTGTACCCATCACATCGGTGACGGGATGTTACAGATTCGCTTCTCCACTGAGCTATTATCAAGAGCAGTCCTACTTCGAGTCAGAGCCTCCACCTCCACCTCCACCATCACCCCCACAAGCTGATGAGATATCTTTGGAGGAGATCGTAATGAGTTTGGCGACGAACACTTTTCAATTCCAGCAGGTAACGAGGAGTAACTTGAAGACCTTGGAAGATCTATTAAGCCACTTAGCAGAGAGAATAGAAGCCCTAGTATCTGCAAAAGTTCTTAGCCAACAAGAGAGTGATGCAGAGGAGTTGTTCATTCCTTCAGAGAGTGGAGATCATTTGGAAAAACCCAGAAACAATAAATGAAGAGCAAATGGAGTTAAAAGAGGAAGAGATTATAGTTCGAGAAAAGATGGAGGATGTGCAACCTCCTAAGGTAAGTAATGCAATTCATGTTATCACTAACCGAATTTTGTTTCCTTTTCCTAGTTGTTTACAGGTAAAAGAAGAAGAAGAACAAGAAGAGAAGCAAGAAGACAAAAAGCCGTTAATCATATATGAGTTGAATGAGTTATGGGCAAGCGAGTTGAAAACCAAAGGTGGCAAGCAGGATATTGAGTCTCCACAACCATTAGCGTTAGTCTTACGAAGATCATAAACGATGAAGTTCCACTCATTAGAATTCATGGAGCATCGTGTTGAGAAAGAGCCGAATTTAAGGGAAGGTGCTCCAAGCTCCTCGTGGAGTTTAAGCATGCTTGTTAGACTCAAGCATCTATTCGGTAATGGATGATGTACATATGCCAAGGGTCAACCTTATGACCTTTAATAAGCACTTAATAGGAGGCACCTCATTCGTATCCCTTTCTTTTATGTGTTTTTCTCTTTTATGATATCTTTTGAGTGTTTGCTTTGAGTTTTTTATTTATTCATTTTTGGTTTGTTTTGTTTTAGACATTTGAAAGGAAGCTGCAATCTTTCACTTCAACACTGCTATTTGTGTTTTCAAGCTGCAAAACAAACCAAAAATGAAAGATTGCAGCTTCCTTTCTCGCCATATGCAATCTTTCATTTCAAAGCTGCATATGGCGTCTTCAATTTAGGGGAGTACTTCTGTTCCCATTCCTCTTTTGTGTTTTTATTGTTTTTGGACATTGAGGACAATGCCCATTCTAGATGTGGGGGAAGGAATTGGAGTTTTTTGTGTGATTCTTTTCGCTTTTTGCATATTAGTTATACATGTTAAGCCATAAAGCTTTATCATATTAGTTTGGATGAGATAGAGTATATGCATGAAATTAAATTGAGCTAAGTGAATCTTAAATGAAACATGTTGATGATTATAATAGTTGATCTTGTAAACTTAGTCAAAATTTTGACATTTGAGTGATGAGGTAATGTGTGGAATTGAAGTGAATTCTTAATTTGAACCTGTGAGCGAAATTTGTGCCTAAATGACGTCATCTTTATGTCATTCTATTTATTTGAATTTTGTGATGCTCCTCTAGTCATGTTTGCCTTCAGAACTTGCACTGAACTGGATTGAATTTTTTTTATTACATGGGATATAGAAATAATTAAGGCCTTCCTTGTTTTTAAACCCTTTAGCTTAAAAATGATCCACCTAATTATTTTCCCTTTGCATACATTTTTTAGCCTTTAACTTTGTTTTTCAATCAATCACCTTACATTGAAACCCAAAAATCCTATTAGCTTTACCCTGTCACAAGTTAAATGAAGCATTGAGTAATCTAAGACTTTTGTTCTGTATTATATTATGAGATATTTTTATAAGTACCTCTACTCATGTGTTTATTAAATTATGCTACTAGTAATTTCTCTTGTTTTTATGGTTTTTCCTTGATTTTAGTGTTATTGAAGTAAAGAAAAAAAAAAGAAAAAGAAAGAAAAGGGATAAAGAAAAGAAAAAACAGAAAGAAAAATCAGAAAGAAAAATCAGAAAAAAAGAAGAAGAAAAGAAAAAGAAAAAGAATAAATTATAGTAGCATTAGTTAGTAATGAGTACTTGTAGTCATTTGTATTTATATAATTATTTCAGAATTTTAATTTGAGTGTCCTTTTTACTAGATATTTTGTGAATGCTTGTTATCAATCTTTTGCTATTTTTACCTTACCTGTGAACCTAGCCCTATTACAACTCTTAATAAAGTCCTTATGATCTATTAGCTCATGTAATCCGAATGAATGATAACTGATAAATTTGCAAGCCTATGGTAGTGCAATCTGTTGGAGAGAGATTTGAGTGAAACACTTTGACCTTAAACACTTGAGCGTAAGAGAGAAATCTGTGAGAAAAATTCACTTTAGTTTCATATTTACTTTTGAACAAAAATGTTTTATTTTGACTTTGTTTATTTGTATCGGTGAAAAATGAGTATAATATGTATTGCAACTTAAGTCTTATTGGCCCAAATTAACGGATTGTATGCACTTAATCTTATGAAGATGAATTGATAAAATGTAATGATTTGACATGTTTACTTGAAGGCGAGCAAAAGTTTGGTGTTAATGAGGCACTCCATAACGTGATTTAATTCCCATACTTGCCTTGCTAAGAAATAGGCTGTAACCACAGCTTCCTGTGTCCTGGAAAACACCTAAGATGCCAAATCTGCCGGGTACCACTTGGTATTTTCGTATGGAGCTTCGATTGAAGTGCTTGACTGATCATCAACAATCGCAGATGTGAGTGTTCCTTTGCATAAACACCCTGACATGTAACTTAATTCTCGACCATACCTGTCTGATGTAAGCGTCCCTTTGCATGTACGGTGCATGTATATTCTAATAATACTAAAATCATTTTTAAGCTTATCAAATTTCCATAAAACTTTACATGAGAATATAATTAAAGGTGAAAAGGATCTTGTATTCATAATCCATTATCACACTATATAAATTTTTAAATCGGGCGCTAATGGCAGTCACCTGTTAGTTACAAGTTAAATAAGAACCATAGGCAACGATGGATGTTTCCTGAAATTGTGGCATATGGTAAGTTTTTTGTCTAAATATAGCACATAAATCCAGATGTTCTGTAACAAAATCATTATAGCAAACATAACCAAGAAAAGAAAAAGAAAATTTAGCTGCTTGTTAACTCAATAAGTCAATGTCAGTAACACAGCAGATTCATAATGCATAAGGCCGGCACATATGAACAAGCACAAATCTGAAACAAAAGTTGGCATTGCATTAATCACTTCTTCTTCCCTGCTTTCCCTTCCTTTAATCTTATAACTTCATTGGCGTATCTCACTCCCTTACCTTTGTATGGTTCAGGTGGTCTCCATTTCCGAATGGAAGCAGCAAATTCACCAATGGAGCACTTGTCATGTCCACTCACAATTATTCTCGTGTTCTCTTCTACCTTTACGTTTAAGCCATCGGGGATTGCCATCCTTACTGGATGAGAGAATCCAAGGCTCAACACCAGGTCTTTACCTTCTATCACAGCACGATATCCAACACCAACCAACTGAAGTCTTTTCTCAAATCCCTTGGATACTCCCACCACCATGTTGTCTGTAAGTGTCCTGACCATTGATTTGTGTAAGCATTTGAGCCAGTGATTTGTCAAGTGCAAAGTAAAAGAAAAGAATGAAAGTGCAAATGATGGCAATATATGCTGAACCTGTGATTATTACCGGGAGAATTTTGACAAAAGAAGAAGTGAGAAATAAATTTTAAAACCAAATGACGGAAGCATTTACCTGAAAAGTCCATGCATTTGATTGGCCCTTCTAGTGTCCAATGCCTTTCTAACCCGAATATATCCATTGTCTTCCCTATCAATCTTGACTTCACGTGGATAAGTCCTCGAAAGTTCTCCCAGAGGACCCTTTACTTCTAGATATTGACCTTCCAATGTAACTGTCACATTGGATGGAACTTCAATTGGATGTTTTCCTATGCGGGACTCCTTACATTCTATGGTCTTTCTCAAAAAGCCAATGCGAGCTACAGGGACATTAGGAGCAGACATTCTACTGCTCTCACCCAAAAACACTGATCTCAAAGTGCTGAAACATGACATGACGAGTATTAAACCAAATGTGAGACCTTCACGGCTTTCATGCAATTAAATCAGCAAACGGAAGCCCATATGAATGACCGCAAACATATTTTTCCACCATAATAGTCTGTTAATTGGTATACATACTTGTTGATAGAAAAATGTATGACCAATCCCCCTTGATCTACATACTAAAAAGCAGCTCAGTGGTTAGTATTGAAATTGTTTTGAAGGTTGCGTCAACAATACACTGTTTAAAGGAAATGAAAACTTAACTTTGTAAGGAGGATTCATTTGATAAACAAGCTAATAAGGTTCTCTGTAAGGCTTGGTTAACAAATGGGCCAGGTTTGAGCAAAATGAGATCAAAAGCGGCTTAATTTATGACAAGTTTCAAAGATAAAGGCTCATTAGGACAAGCTCATGTAAGATAAAGGTTCATTTAGGACAAGCTCATGTTCTGGCTCGTTCATCAGCATAAAAAATGACTCAGCTGGACCTTACCGCTCACCTTAGAATTATAACGCAAATCATCATCTTGCGCCAATAAATCGATAAGCCACGCAAAACCCATTTCCAGGTTACTCTCAAACAGCATTCAGTAAATGCTTCTGTAAATTTAACGTAATTTAAAACGGAAAAACATTTCTTTGAACACTTGCAGATACCATATCTAACAGAGTCAAGATCTTGAGAACAAAAAGAAGAAAAACAAATATTCTGATATTAAATCTCAGCATACATGAAAATCAAACTCTTCTCAACCCATCCAGCTGAAAAAACACCTAATATTTTATTAAACCCAGAAAAATTCTTGACCTTGGAAGTAATAAACCATCATTTTCGTGAGCCAGACACAGCCAACGAAAGAGAGGTGAAATTACACACAGCAAAGCATGGAAAGGCGTAATTGAGAGGAACAAGAAGAAGAAGAAGGGAGAAGTTGGAGTTGTACCTTGTTTGAAAGGAAGAGCTGATAGAAGAAGCCATCGTCATTGTGAAGAAGAGCAGCTTTGAGTATCACTCCGCAGCTTTCCGCTTGCTGATAAGGAAAAAAAATAGAAGAGTGGGCTACACTACACTCACTAATTTTACCTTGACCAAATTGCCTTTCTTCAGGATAAGTCTAAGTAATGTTTTCAGCTTTTTTGTTGTCTTATTGGGTCGGGTCGGGTTAAGAATTCAATCAAATATCTTAAGTTCTTAACGCCTCGGCGGATTGGTGACTGATTAGGCCCTCGTGAAGAACCCGTTGGAGTGATACTACTAGAAGAAGCTATGACACTAATTATTTTCTTTCCCACCAGTATATCATACTTGGGGATCTAACCTTATCGTTGATAGCCCTCTAACATCCGATATATTGGCAAAACAATTAATAAAGAGGATTAACCTCTAATTCTTGATACTTATAATGGTATGCAGATTCTCATTAATCATGTCTATAAGGAACTTGTGGACTTATGTAAAGCACATGATATAATGAAATACAAGGCCTTCTTCTCCTTAAGATAAGTTTAATCTAATCAATCATGTCTATAAGGAACTTGTGGACTTATGTAAAGCACATGACATAATGAAATACAAGGCCTTCTTCTCCTTAAGATAAGTTTAATCTAATCATGTATGCTGAGACGGATGCACATTGGGAGCAAGTGAGGGCGCTTGCTTTTATTGCCTCTAAAATATTTCATATAAAAATATTATTATTTTAAGTTTTGATCTCATAAAAAAAATTTATTATTATTTTGCTTCCACTCAAAAAAAATTCTAGATTCTTCCCTATATATCAAAGCTTACAATATGCTTAGGTAGTCTACTTCCAATTGCTTAATAACATATGTGTATCCCGCTTTGTAAGAAATGGGTGTAGACAGATAGATTCAACGTATTTAATTTTTGTAACGTAAATATCAAAGGAAAGCCTTAGGGATTACTTAAAGTTTGTCATCTTAGAAGCCATCATATTCTTAATTTAGATATAGCTATGGCAACAATGGTCTTTGCAAATGAATTAAGATCTAGACAACTAAGCTTGATATAAAAGAAAATATATTGTAGTTTAAAAGAAGTGTATATGAGGGCATTTAAGTATACTGATCTTAAAGATGTAACGCCTAATATACAAATACAAGATGACTAGACACTAAAATTGAAAAAGGAAAAGAAGAGCAAAGGGTCCTCATTTTATCGACGAAATTAAGAAAAACAAGTCATAAAGAGAACAAAATGGAATCATAAATAGAAAGGGAAACGAAGCTGCCAAAGCTAAACACCTCCATAAATAAGGTCACTAAATATATCCTAAATAATGATATGGAAATTAAGGTGAATAAAATGTACATTATTGCCTTTACAAGAAATAAAGATTTTATTGTTGCCTCATTAAAATTTAGGACATGAAACATAATATTATAGGGATAGGTAGCTTAAAGTTTTATTAGTCAAGGAAGTCTTAAGGGATTCCTAGTTAGAGATGAAGATAGATAAAATAAAAGGGTATAAAGAGAAAGCAAGTATGTTACTTATAGATCAAGGACTATATAGTTGTAGATAATTAATTAACCATCACAGAGGATAATCAATGTTATGATATGAGGTGAGCATATGAATATAAAAGAAAAAATAAATAAACCTAAAGGCAATAATAAAACGAGTAATAGCAAAACGAAGGACTTGAGTAAAGGAGTAAAAAAGCCTAAATAACCTTCCAAAATAATGAATGGTGAAACTTGATGCATCCCCATAGGGATCTTGTAGTTATGACATTATCTATAGTAAATCCCTTAGTGAAAAGAATACTAGTTAATACAAAGAGAGTAGTGGATATCTTATAACACCTTCAAAGACATAGGATTATAATCAAATGGACTAAAACTTATTGCAAGCCCACATTAGGCTTTAACGGAGATCTAATTTATACTAAATGTTGAATCTTGGTCTTAATGATAGATAATATACATGACATATTTTCAGGTGACAAGAGGACCTTTAACCTAAAATGTTATCATTGAAAGGCAAACTTTGTGTTCATTTCTCTATACTGGCTTTTAATAAAGTTCTCAATCTCAAATAAAGCAAAAGAAGTTCAAAGAATAGAAAATGATTACTATTTCACCTCCATTAAAGAAAATAATATCATTTAGGAAAGGAATGTTTAAGATGTTTAGTCCATAGGCTAGGCCTCGGGTCCTACAAACATGGACAAAATAATGTCATTTTGAAATCTTTTTAAAAAATGAAATGTCGACTCCAAGATTACATAGGTTGGGCTCTCAACTCGACTCAGCCCATTGCCATCCTTAAATGTTAAAAATCCAACCAAGGAAGTAAGAGAGATCTCGAAGAAAGAGTTAAATGTATACCAAATGGTACTTTTATGGATGAAAATGTTTGAGTATAAGCCTCTTTTAAAGAGATAGGGGACAACCGAATATTGATTCAATTCTACCATGTGGTGGACAAAAACAGGGTATTGTCTGGCAGTCCATGGACGTTTAACAACAACATTCTAATGTTAAATACACTCCAAGAAAATGATAACCCGCCGGCGGTGAGTATGTCTCAATTGGAAATTTGGGTCCAAGCACATGACACACCTTTTGCTTTGGTGAATGAGCAGACGGCAATCCAATTGGGGGATGTTATAGGTAAGTTCTTGAAATTTGATGGGGAGACCCGGAATGAGCAAAGGCACAACATGTTGAGATTTCGGGTGTCGATGGATGTGAGCCTACTATTACCGAGACAAAAAATCTTGAAACGACAGAATGGTGATAAAGTGATAATGAAATTCAGGTATGAGCGGTTACCCAGTTTTTGTTTTATCTGTGGCAAGATTGGGCATCTGGATAATTTTTGTGAAGTACCATTTTCTACTCCTGATGGGATAGTGGAGAAGGGGTGGGGATTATGGCTGAAGGCAGAACAGCGACAACCTAGTCCGATGATGCCTAGTCCGTGGATAAAATCCTGGACACGTGACAATCTGATCCCTCACAATGAAGGGTCCAGCTCCAAGGCAAGGATCAACACAGAAATTGAGGGACAGAGAGAGATTGAAGAATTGAGGGTGGAGAAAGATAAGGAGCGATCAAGAAGGGACGGGGACTTGCTAGTGACATTTGAAAACAATCAAGGTTCCCTCAATTGGAACTATCAAGGGCTTGGCCAGCCTCGGACGGTGTTAGCTCTTAAGGAGCTCGTGCGTAAATTTAGGCTAGATGTAATATTCTTAATGGAAACCTTGGTTCACACTCAGAAGATTGAGGAACTACAGCTTCAAATTGGATACAAGGGGAGTTTCACAGTCGATTGAATAGGTAGAGGAGGAGGACTAGCGTGTTGGTGGTGAAAGCAAGACTCAGTCGAAATTGAGAGTTACTCCAACAACCATATTGATATGGCCATTAAGACCATGGGAAGGGAGGATTGGAGACTTACGTGGTTATATGGCTATTCGGAGAGAAGAAGGAGACGTGAATCATGGCAAATGATACAATCACTGTCCTGCTGAAGGAATCTACCATGGGTCATTATCAGATATTTTAATGATATGATGTATTTGACTAACAAAATAGGAGGGAGGGAGCATCCAAACAGCCTGCTGGAGGGTTTTAGAGCATGTGTGGTAGCAGCAAACTTAATAGAAATACCTTTAAGTGATAGGCCTTTCACATGGGAAAGAAGCAGGGGAACGACTAATACAATATTTGAGAAGATTGACCGCGCATTTATGAACACTCAGTGGATGGGAATATTCCCACATCACAACCTGCTAAATGTGTCGGCTAGTGTTTCGGATCACAACCTGCTACTTTTGTAAGTACTAGAGGGTGGTCATTTGCGCACACCAAGACGATTTCGGTTTGAAAATTGGTGGTTATTGGAACATGGCATAACAGAGGTGCTATAACATAGCTGAGCAGATGCTGATCTAGTTCTCATCATGGATAAATTCATCACCTATACTACAAAGCTAGTGGAATGGAGCAAGACAGTCTCAGTCACCTTTAAAAAACAGAAGGTCATTTTGCATAAATGTCTGCAATAAGCACAACGTGCTGGTGATATGGGTAGGCATATTAACACTCTTAAAGAGCAGATGAACTCTTTACTGACGCAGGAAGAAGCTTATTGGAGGCAACGAAGTAAATCCTTTTAGTTACAACATGGGAACAAAAACATAAAATACTTTCATGTGCAAGCTTTTAGTTGAAGACGGACCAACCGTATTCCGATCCTACAATATGTCGATGGAAGTTGGGTATCTGATGAGATGGGCAAAGCTAAAATAGTCAGGTCATATTTTTCCAGCTTATACTCTGACAGCGTCGACCCGAATGTAGGCATTTTTTCAAAATTGAGGGCGATGGTTGGAAAGGTCGATAACCAGGTGCTTCTAGCTCCTTTTACTGAAGCTGAATTTAAGAGGGTAGTAGATCAAATGCATCCAGACAAATCGCCAGGGCCAGATGGTTTTAATGCCGCTTTCTACCAAAAATTCTGGAATATCATTAGGAAAGATGTAGTGTAGAGTTGTCAGAGCTGGCTCAGAAATGGTCATTTCTCCAATTCCCTTTCTCATACTTTTCTTGTCCTCATTGCGAACATGAAAAAACGATACATATTTAGGATTTTTGACCTATTGCTCTGTGTAATGTGCTATACTAAATTGTGGCAAAAGTATTGGCTAATAGATTTAAAGTTATTCTGCTTCACATTGTTTCTGTTGCACAATCTGCTTTTGTTCCTGGACACACATTCCATGATAATTTTATGTTGGCCTTCGAACTTATCCACTGCATGAAGAGGAAGATGAGGGGGAAATTAAGAGCTGTAGCATTAAAACTAGATATACGCAA
>JANSVB020000188.1:1405310-1421500 GCA_025504935.2 Erythroxylum haughtii
AGATTGAAGAAGAAGTATTTTCTGTATCTTTATTCACAAAGAGTATACAATATATAGGAATGAAAATAGACTTCTAGTACAGACTACGAATATTACAAGGATTGTTTCTTCTTATAGTGTTAGTGTTCTATTCCTATAATGATGCCTAAAAGATATACATGAAATCCTAATAATTATCGTCTAATTATTTACATAATATCTTAATACTCCCCCTCAAGTTGGTGCATGATAGTCCCGAATGCCCAACTTGCCAAGAAGAAAAACAAATTGTTGTGTGCCAAGAGCTTTTGTCAAGATATCCGCAAGCTGATTATAAGTACGAACATGCATTGGTGTAATGTTGCCAGCTTGGATTTCATCAAGAACAAAGTGACAATCAACTTCGATATGCTTAATTCTCTCATGAAAAACCGAGTTGGCAGCTATATGAAGCTCTGACTGACTATCACAGAAGAGCCGCATAGGTTGAGGATGAGACACTCGTAGATCTTTCAAGAGAGCTTTGAGCCATTTCAGTTCACAAGCTGTGGTGGCCAGGGAACGATACTCGGCCTCTGCTGAAGAGCGGGAAACAGTGGCTTGCTTCTTTGTTTTCCAAGAAATAGGAGATTGACCAAGTAAGATAAAATAGCCAGTTAGAGAACGTCGTGTGAGAGGACAACTAGCCCAGTCGGAGTCACAATAAGCAGTTAATTGGAGATCACAAGTAGACTGAAGGAAAATGCCTTGGCCTGGATTATTTTTTAAGTAGCGAACCACCCGGGTCGCAGCATCCCAATGCTCCTGTCTAGGATATTGTATAAATTGAGCCAAGATATGAACAGAATAGCTAAGTTCAGGCCGAGAAATGGTTAAGTAGATAAGTCGCCCGACTAGTCGACGATACTTCTCAGGGTCTTGCAATGTTGCGCCAGTAGCTAAGGCCAAGTTATGATTTTGTGCAAGAGGAAAAGCAACAGGATTGGCTCCTAGAAGTCCAATTTCTGATATTATATCCAAAGTATATTTGCGTTGAGAAAGAAAGATCCCATTAGGTCTTCGTGCCACTTCAAGTCCCAGGAAATATTTTAGGATCCCAAGATCCTTCATATAGAAACACTTGCTAAGGTAGTTCTTGAAACGAGAGATGAAATCTTCATTATTTCCGGCAATGATGAGGTCATCAACATAAACAAGAACACATAAGATAATGCTGCCACTTTGATAAGTAAAAAGAGAATAGTCTGCTAGTGATTGTTGAAAACCATACTTCTTTAGTGCAATTGCAAGTTTAGCAAATCAATTTCGTGGAGCTTGCCGCAGTCCGTAAAGAGACTTCTACAATTTACATACCTTCGTAGTGTCAATACAAGAGAATCCCGGAGGAAGTTTCATATAGACTTCTTCATTAAGATCACCATGCAGAAATGCATTATGTACATCCATCTAATGTAAGATCCATGAACGAGCAGCAGCCACAGCTAATAATGTCCGTATAGTTACCATTTTTGCAACTGGTGCAAATGTCTCATTATAGTCAATCCCTTCCCTTTGGGTATCTCCTCGAACAACTAGTCGTGCCTTATGACGTTCGATGGTGCCATCTAAATTATACTTAATCTTGTAGACCCACTTACAACCGATAGGTTTCTTCCCAGGGGGTAGTGTTTCTAAGGTCCATGTGCCATTTCTTTCAAGGGCTTCAATTTCGAGCTGCATGGCATGCCGCCATACAAGATGCCTTACTGCTTCAGAAAATTGGGTTGGTTCATGCCCAGTGGTAATAGCTGCAAGAAATTTTCTATGTGGCAAGGAAAAATTACTGCAAGTCACATAGTGGGCAATTGGATATGGCGTACCTGAAGATGATGAAGGTGAAGATGAGACATCTGGTTCATTAACACGATTTACAGTATGGCATATGTAGTCTTTCAATTTGCTAGGGGCCTTACGATCCCTATGGCCACGTCCAAGTGGTCCTATACTTGTAGTCTCTGAAATGGTAGGGGCCATATTTCCTTCATGTCCATTAGGACTCAAAGTGGGATCAACGTTGAAGTCATCAAGTAAGGGTGAACCACTATTCCACAAAGTGTTGGTGGATGTGACTGGGATGATGGAGTTATTAGAGGTATAAGGAAATTCATCTTCACAAAATACTACATCCCGAGAGTCAAAATATTCTCCATTATTGATGTCATAGAGACGCCAGCCTTTCTTGCCATAAGGGTATCCAACGAAGACACATTTTTTACTATGATCACCAAACTTATCCTTTTGCCGAGATTGGTTGTGAGCATAGCATAGACACCCAAAAGTACGTATATGGGAGTAGTTGGGAACCTGGCCAAACAATAATTCATACGGACTCTTTCCTTTATGTAAGGCATTAGGTGTACGATTGATTAAATATCCTGCAGTAAGGACACATTCACCCCAAAAATCAATGGGTAAGTTTGCTTGGAATCGGAGAGCTCGGGCTACATTTAAAATGTGTCGGTGCTTTCTTTCAACTCTCCCATTTTGTTGAGGAATATTCACCATAGAGGTCTGATGGATAATACCATTTTTAACAAAATAGTCTTTCAGTACTTTAAACTCGGTCCCATTGTCACTGCGCACAATTCGAACTTGTGTATGGAATTGAGTCTGCACCATAGCACAAAAGTTTTGGAGAATTTTCGCCACTTCACTCTTTTCAGCTAAGAGATAAATCCAAACAGCACGAGAAAAATCATCTACGATTGTTAAGAAATAAGAAGCCCCACATGAAGAGCGTGTGCGATAAGCCCCCCAAATGTCACAATGTATTAAATCAAATGGTGCAGAAGCTTTATTATCACTGGGAAGGAAAACATCTCGTGTTTGTTTAGCCCTCAAACAAATATCACATACTTTATTGTGCTCATTATTTTTGCTATTCTTAACACTAGGAAGAAGACTAACTATTTGACTTGAAGGGTGTCCCATATGCCTATACCACCTGGTAAAGGAATCAACTGCAGTCACATTACATGCCCGTACGAAAGGAGCTCCACAAAGATGATAGACCCCATTCAGCTGTTCACCCACTCCAATCACTGTCTTCGAAGTGTGGTCCTGTATCACACACAATTTATTTGAAAAAGTGACTGTACATTGTGAATCATGTATCAATTGAGATACTGAAATAAGATTGCATGTCAAATTGGGCACATATAACACATTAAGTAAAGTGAAGCCTTTGCCAAATTTATTTTCCCTTCCTTTACTGCAATAGTTTTTCTGCCATCGGGCAATCCAATAGGACAAGAGGAGACATCTACCACCTCTGTTAGTAAATTCATATCACCTGTCATGTGATTGGATGCTCCTGTATCCAACAGCCAAGGTTTTTGAGTCTGCTTATCCGTGAGTTTTTCACTGGATGAAGCACCTTTATGTCCATTCAGAATATGCAGCAAAGTAGCCCATTGTTCATTATTGAGTCCAGGAAAAGAACCACGATCTTCTGCAGCTCCCCCTTGCTGTATGCGTGCTGGATTGTGTCCCTGTCCTTGTCCTTGTGCAGCGTTGGCTGCATGTTCACCTTTGCCACGACTTGTTCCTTTTCCACGATTTCCACGTCCTGAACCGCGTCCATTCTTTCCCGTCTGCCACCAATCTGGGTAGCCTATAATCTGAAAATATTCCTGGACTTCATGCCCTGTTTTACCACAATGACTGCACAGCCTCTTGTCGTCTCCTTTCTTCGATCCTGTCCATGTATGGGAACCAGTTTGAACAGCAAAACTGATTGCATCAGCACATTCATCACGCATACGTGCCACAGACTTGTGTGTTTCCTCAGTTACGATCAACGCATAAGCACGGTTAATGTTTGGCAGTGGAGACTTGCTCAAAATATTGGATCGAATAGTTCCAAAAACGGCATCATCAAGCCCCATTAAAAACTGGTGTACCTTCTCATTTTCTCGTTCCTGTAATAGCTCCTGGGCTGCACCATATGTACAACCTGAGCAGCTGCATGTTGGAGTTTTCGAATAGCCAGCCAACTCTTCTCACATAGTTTTTAGTTTCCCGTAGTATGTGGCTACTGTATGTCCGGATTGTTTGCAGCTCACGATCTCAGCCTTGAGTTGGTGAATCCGCATGTCATTGTCCACTGAGAAACGTTCCTTCAAATTGTCCCACAGATCCTTGACACATTCCTTATAAGAGAGGTTGGACCGTAAAGATGGATCAATAGTGTTGAAAATCCAATTGACCAACATTGCATTCATGGCCCACCAGTCCTCAAGCTCTGAGGAATCTGCATCTAGTTTGGAGATTTTCCCATCGATGAAGCCGAGCTTCTTCTTTGCTCGGAATGCGTTACGCACGGCCTTTGTCCACTCATCATAATTTTCTCCTTTGAGTTGCACCGGAGTTACAACAACACCAGGATTGTCTCCTAATGTAAGGTAATATGGTGAGGTGGGATCTATCATTAGTGGTTTCAACATACCAGAACCAGAGCCTTCTTTCTCTTGGTTGGCAACCATATTCATACGACGGATGAATCTTCCTGATGCTCTGATACCATGTAAAGATTGAAGAAGAAGTATTTTCTGTATATTTATTTCACAAAGAGTATACAATATATAGGAATGAAAACAGACTTCTAATAGACTTCTAGTACAGACTTTGAATATTACAAGGATCGTTCTTCTGATAGTGTTAGTGTTCTATTCCTATAATGACTCCTAAAAGATATACATGAAATCCTAATAATTATCGTCTAATTATTTACATAATATCTTAATAGATTTGATGGCATCAAAGTGTTGGTTGATGTGGGAGGTGGTACTGGTATTATTCTCAACATGATTGTTTCCAGATACCCTCAAATTCAGGGAATTAACTATGATTTACCTCATGTAGTGTCAGAAGCACCCCAGTATGTAGGTAAACTTTTCTGATTACGACTTTTACGCAATATTTTTGCTTATGAAAAGGTCTATAAATATATCACTAGCTTGCTAGATTCTTCGCCATTAGGAAACCTCTGCCCTTCAATGTATTAATCAATTAACTTGTTCTTTTAAATGCATGCAGGCATTGAGCATGTCGGGGGAGACATGTTCGTCGATGTCCCCAAAGGTGATACTATTTTTAAGAAGGTAAAGACAATTTGATTAGCACAAGTAGTTGCCTATGTTAACGACATGACAATGGTCTCACTTTTCATTATTAACTGCTTTATTTTGTTGGTTTGCATATGCAGTTTATACTCCATGATTGGAGTGACGAGTATTGCCTGAAACTTCTCAAGAACTGCTGGAAAGCTCTACCTAATCACGGCAAGTTAATCGTTATGGACTCTGTTCTTTCTTCCAGGCCGGAGAACAATGTTACTTCGCAGATTGTGTTTGGCAAAGACGTGTTCATGTTAGGTCAATGTACTGGAGGGAAAGAGAGGACTCAAAAGCAATTTGAAGCATTAGCCAGCAAATCAGGTTTTTCTGCATGTGAACTCAATTGTTCCGCTCACTGCAACTGGGTTATGGAGTTCCACAAAAGTTCCTGATCTTAGGAAGCTTTTTTCCGCATGTCCGGTGCTGATCTGAGACTTTGGAGAATCCTCCATTAACACAACAGCAACTTCTGCAGTTCTACCGTGTGAAAAATAATTACGAAACAGGATTTAGGTTGTTACAACCAGAAAGGTTTCCTCGAATTGTACTAAACTGTATTAGACAGGAATTACAAAATCATCACTATTTTTGAATAGTAAATCGGTTACATATTTCACATAAATTAATTTTGCGTTCGGAGCCTATCTTTCTCGGAAGTTCTCTTTCTTTGTTTTGCTTCAAGAAAATTATCCTATTAGTATGTTTTTAACTAATCTGCCATGAACAAAGAAATGAACTACGGAGTATACAGAAAATCAGGTTGGTTGCTTATCCAAGAACATCCTGCCTTCATGAGTGGATATTAGCTTCTCCAAGCTTATTTTCAGATATTAGCTTATGAGTGGACACCCCACCAATACAATCTTATATAAGATTTTGCCATGATCTTCTGGACTTACAAACAGTGGTGACCACACAATAGTAGGATATGAGATTGTGATGGGAATCATTGGGGTGTTGCCTTCCTCCACAGAGCAAAAGCATGAGATTCTGAGGGTGACGGGGAAATGAAATGACCTCCCACCACCAACTTTATGTTTCTCCTTTATATATCCATCACAAGTTGACCGTCACAAAACTGGTACCACAGAATCCACCAAAAGAATATGTGCTGACCTTTTAATTTGTGTAGGAACTTATATTTAATGACATGCATGATTGATAAATTGTAACTATTTTATTTCTTATTTCTCATCAACTTTTTATTGTACCTCCCTCAAAAAATTATAAAATATTGGACTAATATCAATTACATGTTAATAATATGAACATTAAAACATAAAAATAAATTAGTTATCTAACAATGAACATGATTTAAAAAATATTATATTAATAATATGGGAATAGTAAATCACAAATTGCCAAACTTTTTTATTTGTTTTTATTTTAATGTTCAATCTTTTATAATTTTCAATTTTTAAAAAATCAAACAATTCTATTCAACAAATTGTCTCCATTTTCCTTACATGACTAAAGAAGTGCATGAAAACTAACATTTGGAAAAACTACATAACATCATCTTCTTGGGAAACACTAGAGGGCGATTCTAGGCTTCTGGTGTGCGAGGTGAGAGCAAGGTGGAACAAAGGTTAGACACTACGTGGAGGAGAGGATTCAGTGAAGAGATACTAAAGCATAAAGAGAGAAATCCTAGTCGCCACAGAAGAGAGAAGACCCAACCATCAAAATTTCCAGAGTCGATAAGACAACAAGACGCGACCCAACGAAAGGCGTGCATCTGGGAGTGGTAGCGGTGTGAGGGGGAGCAAACCCACTCCGTGTCTTTCCAAATCTGAAGCGGCCATATCCAAATTTGAAGAACTTCAAATCTCTCATCCCCCAAAACCTCTGCCCTCTTTTTTCCCCTTTTGAACCCTACCACAACCGTCATCTCACCTCCCCCGCCTTTGAGGCTACGACCTCAATGATAGACCTTCTGGCCTCCCTTTCTAGCATCAAGAGAGGGGAATCCTCCATATCAGAAGCTGATTTTCCTGTGCTTACCAAAGAAATAGTAGTGTCTCACTAGGTAGCTGATTACAATGGCAAAATCCCTAGCTGCCATGCCATTGCAAACAAAGATTCAACCACATCCAGTCTGGTCAAAGCATGGAGGAACAAATTAAAGATAGTCCACCACAAAGGAACACTCAAGCACTAATCTGATCGAAGTATGGAGGAACAAATTGAAGATAGTCTACCACAAAGGAACACTCAAGCACTATCAAAATGTGATCAAGGATGGAGTCTTATCTTCACCGGTCAAACTGTTAATGGCCGGATTTAACAAAGAAATTTTTGTATGGCTTGATATTGTTATTTTTATTGTATCATATTTTGACTTTACCAAAAATGCATTTACTGCTACTAAGGAATGCATCAAGATTCTTCCTTCCATTAATAAAATTTTTTATCTTTCTTTAGAGATAGAATCTCTCCAGTACTTTTTCTCCATTTTAAATTCTAAGGCGGTCACTTTTTCTTATAATTTTTTTTACCTTTTCATTGTCATTTTTTAGTAGCGTAGCTACTCTTTCTCCCAGAGCTTCCTTTTCAGAAAACTTTTGTTTATAATCAATCTCAAGAGACATATTCTTGATTGCCAAATTTTCATTCGCAGATTTCAATGATTAATCTTACTCTTTAAAGATGTATCATTGATTTTGTACTCCTCAACTTCTTTGAAGTACTTCACCATTAATCTTTTGTACTGATTATACAATTCATAATATACATTTTTCAATTCATCAACTTTAACAGTCAGAGTTAGAATAATATATCCCATCATCTCCTGATTCAACCATGAAGAAAACGTTGTTGACTTCTTATGGTTTTTCTTCTTCAAAGTTTTCTTAATCCTCATCTGACTGAGCTACAGTCATCACTTGTTTTTTTGAATTTTTTGTTATCTTACTTGTCCTTTTGAAGAAGAAAACATTCTGGTCTTGTGTGTCTAGGCTTCTTACAGTGAATACATATGATTTGATTGTTTTGTATTGCTATTGTTGCTACCTTTTGATATAAATTGTTGTTTCTAACTTTCTTATTTCCTTCTCTTTTCTTCATCAACTTCTTTTATTGAAGTGGACATATTTTCTGACCATAAAATTAAACTCATCATCTCTATCTATTTGTAACTCAGTGTCACTTTCATCACCGTTTGGTTCATCAGTTACTTTCAATGTCATTCCTTTTCTGTAGGAAGATCCTTCATCTTGCTAAAGCTCGGTTTCATGGATTATCAGATTTCCTCGTAGCTAGTTGATTGAAATAGTGTCTAGATCCTTTTTCGTCTCTAGAGCTATCATCTTATGTCTCCATTCCTTTAGTGATGACCTCAGAATCTTCATCACGAGCTTGCCATTGGGATATATCTTCCCCAAGTTCTTTAAGGTCGTGATGATGTTTTTGAAGCATCAAAAGATTTCATCTACGGTCTCTCCCTATTTCATGCCAACAGTTTCATATTGATACACTACAAGACTTATTCTATGCTTCTTTACCATATTCATTCCTTCAAATGTAACTTGTAGTTTGTTCTACATTTCCTTTCCTATAAAACAGTAGGATATTTTCTCACATTCTGCTGGAGATAATGCACAGATCAGATGATGTTTTACTATAGCATTTAGCTGTGCATTTCTTCCATTAACATCAGTCTGTACTTCTACGTTATCTAAATCGGGAAGTGTAGCTCCAACTCTAATGGCTTGCCAGACTTAAATAACTACAGATTGGAGATAGATTGTCATTATCTCTTTCCAACATGAGTAGTTGTTTCCATTAAAGTATGGAGGCTTTGTGACGGATTGTCCTTCAAAACTTCTCATATTATTTGTCATGATCTATCACGTGCTATAAAACACAAAATTGTGAAAACTCACTCTAATACCAAATGATAAAAGCAGTAGGACCCTATTCGATGATAAAGCCTTTTAAACGATAGGAGTCTATTAGGCAATAGGAACCTTTTGTGGGTTAGGACCCTGCTTAAACAAAAGGAACCTACTGAATGATAAATCACGTTAAAATAATTTAAAAATAGAAAATGCCTGTTAAAACTGAAAGGAACCTCTCACAAGACAGAAGGAGTCACTTATTAAAATGAAGGAGCCTCTTACTAAAAAGAATGCACACACAATATGCTTTGAAAATTTAAAAGTTAAAGAGAGAGAGAAAAGGATGCAGTTGACTTATACTAGTTCAGCTAACAACCAAGCCTACATCTAGTCCCTAAGTATCCAACTTTAGTATTTGACTATAAGAATCTGAGTATTAAATTTTACGAGCCTCTCTAAGCTCATAAGTACATATTTTTCAAGGTTCTCTAACCTTCCACACTCGAAGTATATAACAAGCTTCTAAAAGATGACAAAAAATAAAATGTAAAATAAAAAATAAGTTCTCAAATAACAATTTCTCTCTTGATAGAATGATTTTAGTTTCTAAGGCACAATAAGAATGAAATGACTCTAAAAAATATAAATGTTGCTCAAATGTTTCGAAAGTTTGAGTATGCTCGTTACTTCACAAGTGTTATTGCTCTTCTTTAAATAGTCAATTTCTTCAACTAGCTAGTGCTTCATCTTAATTCCGAGCTGATTTTGGATTTTCAATATCATCTCTACTGGAATAAAAATTTTCAGAGCAAATTATTCGACAAGGTAAGATCCTCCTGGATGTTAATAAGGAAAGTTTACTAAAAAGGTTACTGCAAGAAAGGAAGTAATTTCTTATGATTTTATTTCCTTTCAAGAATTAGATCATTAATTGTACAAGAAAATAAATCCAATTTGAATTTTGAAATATTATACAGTTATTCAAAATTGAAAATCCTAAACCTTGAGCTAACATCTTTCAGTAATTACTTTTTTTATTTTTTCTTTTAAGGTTGTGAGGAATAAATGGTTTAAACTAAAACAACAATTTTAGATGTTGCATATATAAAACTTTATTGCAACTATTTTTTAATTTTTTTACTTTTTTTATATGCAACCACAAGTTATTATTATTGTTGCCTTTTAATATAATTAAAGGCAATACTTATTGGGTTATATAAATTTTTAGTAACACATTTTAAATTGTTACAAATATAACATTGCCTAAAGCCCTTTTTGTCGTAGTATATGCCAAGTAACAAGAATGTCTTAAATAACATAATTTACTTCATAGCCTCATAGAATGAATTTTATGATTACACACACAGCTTGCCATATACCCTCAAGTACTCCATCAAAACAAATTTCCATAGGTTGAAAAATCATTTGTGGTCTATAAAACAACCATAAGCATTTTAAATTTTTCACCTTCTATAGCATCATAATTTCTAACACAACTTCCTAAAGATCTTTTGAACCATCAAATAATGGTTGTCCATATTTACTAGGAGTATTAGGAATTGGAATAAGCAAAGACAATATGAAAAAAAAGCTCATTCTTACACTTTCATAGGGGTAAATTATATGGCACAAGAATTACGACTTGCATGCTAAAAGAAGTACTCATATTACTTAACATATTAAATCTATTATAGGCAAACCAAATCGAACATTATGACAAATCTTCTATAAACCATGAAAACTTTTCTTCAAAGTCTTTCCATTCATTTGAGTTTGTTGGATGTTATAAGAAATTATCATCATATGTTTTTATTTATGCCACCTTACACATATGACCACTTTTGTTGACATAAATAACCTTGTAGTCGTGGTTTAAAAGGGAAATATCTCAAGACTTTATAGGTTATCTTTTTCCTTTTTTTATCATCCCCTAGCCACTTGGATGTACCACAAATTGGAGTTTCTTAAAGATTTTTAAACTCCTTTTGAAATATATCATAATCATACCTACACATATTTATTGATATATATCATAAGCCTATGTTCCTTAATAAGTTTTTTGTTTCACAATAAGATTTGGACAATTTGTAGCCAACTAATAATGTATCTTTGAGTAAGTCAATCAATATGTTAAAAGATTTGTTGCTCTACCTACTATATACCTTCAAGTGCAACAACTGCAGAATAAAAAGATAGTTATGAGAAATTGTGGTATATATTGAGAAGTGTTTAAGTCAAGTTTTCATCAAGAAAAATAACTTTAATAATTTAAAGATGTGATAATCAAGATTTTAGGTGCATTGGTCAACCGATATAGGTTAGTGGTCGACCAATGTACGTTAAAGTTATAAAAAATTTGTGTGTTAAAATCAAGCAGTGATATTAGTTGACAAATTGGTCAACCAATATTTCAACTAATAGATTTTTGTGGAATAAATGCACATTGATCGACTAATAGTCTATAATCATCAGCTAATATACTATAACTAGTCATTGCAACAACAAATTTTTGTCTCTAATGATTATATTGGGCCTTAAAATTTTATAAGTACATAGCTTCTCATTGATTTTGAGATAAAAAAAATATTTTGAGTTTTCTGTAAATGCATTTCAAAGATTTTTTCTTAGTACTTTTAGGTTTTTATTACTGCATTGTAAAGTATGTGAACCTTTAAGTCAAAAAAAAGGAGTGACAGATTACTCTTTACCCAAAATCAAATAAGATTTATTGTAATAAAGTTCATCTTCCCTCTATTGAAAAAAGAATCTGAACCAAAATTCAAGGAATTATTTATTGAAGTATTATAAAACTTTTTACTTTTCTATACTTTTTATTAAAAATAGTAATGAACTAATTAATGAAAGTATATGCAAAAGCTCACTGTAAATAGAAATAGTAATTACAGATTCGAGATATCTCAATTTTTAGATAAAGTTTGATTTAGTTAATTACTTACTTAGCACTAAAAACTAATGAGAAAGGGGGGAAACTCTATGGATAACATGAAGCTGGCGTTGTACTGAAAACCTAACTTGGAAACCGTACTCCGAGGCCTACTTGGGCTGTGAACATATTTGGTTGCAATCCCCAGGCCAACCTCTGGAATTGGCCACGTCCTACTGCACAACTAACATCTTTCAATTGACCCGAGTTTTAGCGTGTCAGCGTTGTTGCAACCATTTTGTCATATTCTCTTCCACATTTTAACTTTGATTTTTTAAATTTTGGCTATGCCGTTCCTCTTCCTAGTTGATTGACTCATTTAGACATTAATTGCATTTGTCCCTCACAAAGAAAATGGCTCCCAATCTTCTCCTTCAAAGCCACAAAGGTCAACCCTACCTTCCTTTAATTTCTCTCCTCTTGCACGTTCTCTCTCTCTCTACATTTTCAGTTGCAACCGCTAATTTAAACTTCCCCAACTTCTCTGGCCCCACTTTGCTAAACCAAGATTCTATATCATGCCCTCCCCTTTTCTCTGCTATCACTTCCATTCCATCATCTCCTTTCTTCTTCTTCTTCTTCCTCTGCCTCTTCCTCTCCTATATATAAATCCTTCTTTCAAAAGGTTTTAATACGAATCTTCCTCCCTTCCTCCTCCTTGTTATTGATTCTATAAGTTGTTTGTTCTCGGATGAAAATGGATGACTCTATGAATCATTCATCAATTAACAATGTTATTGTTGATTCTATGGAGGAGACACCAGAGTCACCTGAGGAGAGTGGATGGACTGCTTACTTTGAAGACTTCTCTACTCACAGAGAAGATAGTTTCTGTTCTGGGTTTGATAGCTGTTCCTTGGTTTCTGATGCGGCTTCTTTTCCTGTATGGAAACCATCATCTGATCACCACAACAATAATCATGTCATAGCATGTTCTTCTATCGACCGCCAGATGAATTTGCCAAAGAAGCTGTCCTTCAAGAAAACAAGAGCCAAAGAAATTTCCGATGATGATTCTTTGGAGGACACGGCTAGCTCTCCAGTTAATAGTCCCAAGGTTTGATTTTCTTATACCTGGACCATGGTTTTGATCATCCTCAAACCTACGTCTCATATTACGTTAATGCTGTCGAAGGAAGCTAACTTTTTGCACTTGCTTTCTCTTTTCTCTCTTGTCCGATACAAACATAAAGATCAGTGATTTGAGAGGTGCCGTCGACATGAATCCCAGGAAAATCAACGATCATTCCATTAGTTCTTTGGTAAGTTTGATTCTCTATGTGAAAAGTCTATTAATTTCTTTTTTTCCAGTATTTATGTATCATGGATAGGTAGGTTATGTTTCCACTCCATGACATATATACATATTGCTAACCTAATATAGAACTGGTTATGGTTGTAGGGTATAGGAGGCAGTACCCTAGACAATTATGGAGGACTGGTAACAGATGGAAGGTGTGATTTTGGAACGGGATTTGATGTGAACAATAATCAGTGTACAGATTTGAAGAAGAGAGGATTGTGCTTAGTCCCCCTATCCGTGTTTGCTAATTATCTTGGTTAATTTCGTGACTAGCCATAGCTTTGTACTCTCCTCTTCCTCTTTCCTATGTATCTTACTTGCACCAGAATATATGATCAGGCTGTATAAAGTAAACTTCTGTTCATACGTTAACTATGAGGTGTTCAGCTTTATGCATAGATGTTCCATATATCTTTCTTGTTTTCTTTATGCTGACTATAGTCACGGGGTGATGAAAATAGGGTTACGTCGCAAAAGCATACGAGGAATATTAATCTTCACCTTTTAACTCTAACGAATGCCAATGGATTTTCATCAAAGTTGGACACCGTCAAGTCTCGTCTTTTGTTTACTTTTCCTTTTTGGTTTAGGAGAGGAGAATCTACTATGTATAAAACCTATATATAGGAGCTGGAATGGATTTTGTGATTAGAAAACTGTTGAATTTCTAGGAAACATGGAACTACATAGTCGTTTTCATTTTGAGTAAATGTCTCAGAGAAACACATAAGGAGTTGTGTTGTAGGGGATGCATACATTGTTTGGGTGGTGGCAAGCAGCAATTACGGGAAAAACAAAGTTGATGAGATGAGAGTGGTGTAAGTAAGAAAACAACAAAAATGTTGTCCCCAGAGCCTTAATGTACCACTGTCCACCTGAAACTGTAAAAGTTAATTTTTTTGAGTTACAACTGAACTAAAGAGAGGAAATACATGGTTTATGGTTCTAGATTACGGTGTTTGGCATTTGCAGATTTCAAGTGGGGAAAATGAAAATTGCATGAGAATCTTAAAGAATATGAGTTCCTTGTAGCCAGAAAGTGAAGAAAGAAAAAGTAAATATTAAAGAAAGAGTTAGATTGATAGGATTTAATATGAATTCAATCCCAACCTCTTGCAGGCCATTCATTTAAAATACTCAGAAACGGCTGCAAATAGAAGACCCCTCCATGTGCATATAGCATTTAAGGCAGGTATGCAACAGAAGAGAACAGACTCCTTATAGGACATTCAGCTGTGACATAATACCACCTCCTTTTTTGGAATTCTTCTGTGTTGACTCTTGCTCGTTTTCATTTTCTTCAAGATCTTTTATGCTAAATCTCCTGTTTTTCTTTGCCTGTGAATAATTGAACTGTTTAAACAATCATGAATGCCTATAAGTTATTAGTTAAAGTGTTCTCTCCTTATAAGTTATATTATAATAACCTAGAGAAATTGGAATCCAGTTAGAGAAATATAGGAAAAGCAAGCAAAATGCGGGATAATATTTTTAGCTAGAGTAGAGTATTTCCAAAAGCTGTATTTGGATATGATTTTACTATAAATCTGTCATTACAATTATACTAAGTTTGTCTAAACAAAAACAAAATCACGAGAACCAAAATGTTATGTTAATGGGGGAAAAAACTGTTGATTGGAAGTTGATATATGCATTTGTCGCAGTCATTTGGAGACATGTATCGTCGTTTGATTGTTGGATTGAGTAATTAATAATGCATAAGAGTTTGATAGGATAACTATCGATTAGCTTTGGATTAAACCGAGACAAATTCTATGAACAAGCTTGCTTAATTAAGTTAGGTGGTCAATCAAACGAGATAACAACCACTAATGATGTGATTTAAGCTTTAGAGTGGTAGATCACATGTCTAACACATCACCTGAGGCATTATAATGTCGTTATAATAAGTCTTCATTTTCAAAAACATGATCAACTACAATGATACCTCTAGAGTCTAATCTGAGGGTGAGTTTGAATTGGTACGCATAAACCATGTCCGCATGCGTATAGATTATGTCCTCCATTATAACATCATTATCCATTTGTCCCCTAGACGAATGGATTAGAGAGATGATTTTTAGTATTAGTAACATGTGTTGTCTTGCTAATATGTTATATTCGTAACTGTACAATTATTCAAAAGAATCAGTGAATGATATGTGGTTGTTTGGCCTTGAGCGTGTTATATATTCCAATCAAATGAGTTGACTTCTGGAGTATATAATTCCCTTCCCTCACATTACCCATACATTAAATAAAACAACAGGGCTTTGGGACTTTGGAGAAGTCAGACAAAATTCTTGGAGGTCGAAGATATCTAATGCTATATACCAACTGCGTTAACAATAATGACTATTAATTAAGTTGATAATTTTGTATTTAACATCTGATTTTCATTAAATCTACTATGAAGCTTACTAGATTTGATGAAACTAGTAACGGTATGTGTCCTTTAGTTACTGTAAGGCTCTGATCTGATTCCCAGGCCTGTCCCCTTTACAGATATGTAACATAATTAGCTTGTTCCTGAATCAACACGTAATGCTTGTTATAACTTTGTACGCTCTTTCTCGATATAACCAACTGGCGGGCATGGCCTTAACTCGTCAGGCTGGCTACTACTTATGTACTTGCTACATGTATATATATATATATACACTATAATTGTCCTGCAGTAACTAATTAGGATTGCAAATTAGGAAACTCATTTCTTTTCGGTTACCAACTTATACTCATGAATGATTATATATATCTATTATTGACAATTAGGATAATTCTCTCTCTCCTATCCCCTCATTTTTATTCGAAGGAAACCAAATTAATAAGACAGTAGTTATACATTATATTGTAACTAAACTGGATTAGGATTACAACTTTGTTGTAACTAATAACTGTTGTATTTTGTTGACCTTTTTTGGAGGCTTGGTATTTTTTTGACTTTGTTGTCACAATTCCTATCCCATATT
>JANSVB020000188.1:1502584-1514962 GCA_025504935.2 Erythroxylum haughtii
TTTTCTCCAATTTGGCCTAAATCAAAAGTCAACTTTTAACCCCAAAAAGTCAAACTTTTCTTAATTCTTCAAATTTTCACACTTTTCTCTTTATTTCTCAATTTTCAACTTCCATTTCAAAACAACCCATTCTCTTAAACTTTCATAACCCATACAAATATACTCAAATATTGAAGTCATCAAAACTAAACAATTCTTTTCTCATAATTTAATTTTAATTTTTTTTAAATTCATCAAATTTTCTTAATTGCATAAATTTTCTCACCAATTTCTTTCTCATTTAAATTCATTTTAATATTTCTAATTTTCACCAAAAGTTTGGGGTCCAACACCTTTTATATACAAAAATAAGTGTGTTGAATTCTTCCCATAAATAAGCAAAGTGTGGATTGATGACTAGCAGTGTGTCACTACACTATAACAAAATAACTAAACTTAAAACTGTAGCTAATAATGAGTCTAGGTCGATTCTACAGAGATTAAATAAAATAACTTTTCTAAATTATATTTATATGTATAAGGAGGGGTTTGGTTTGATTCAATTACGAAAACAATGTAAATTTCACTTATGAAAGAAAATAAAAGCAAGCAGTGAAAATGATAAAATTGATAAATGATTTCGAAATCCAATTCTCAGATCAATCTTAGCCTAAGCACAAATAAACATACGTCATGACATTATTATTTTCACACCTCTCTTAGAACTATTGATCGTAGATTAACAATAAGCTCTATTAACCCCAGTTTTCCTTTATATTGAGTTTAATCAAAGTGATTTATGAGAATTCCACAAGGTGTTTATTAATAAGAAAATTAATTAAAAAATAAGGATGGAGTTAGTTGAACTCCTAAAGGAATTTAAAAATTGTTTTACTTGGGGCTTTACCAAGATTCCAGGATTAAGTAAATGGTTGGTGGATTACAGACTTCCTATAAAATTGAAATTTCATCCTTACCACTAACCCCCTAGATGATGGTCCAAAGAAGTGGAGTTAAAGATTAAAAAAGAGGCCAAAAGTCATGTCAGATTGGTTTCATTAGGCCAACCAAATATGGTAAATGATTAGCTAATGATGTACCTGTAGTAAAGAAGAATTGTAAGTTAAGAGTATGTATTGACTTTAGGGATTTGAATACAATCACTCCCAAAGATTTGTACATGATTCCAATTGTAGATTCTTTAATTGATATAATGACTGGACATTTCTTATTTTCTTTTATGCATTGTTTTTTTAGTTACAATTAGATTTTTATAGCCAAAGGTGATATTTCCATAAAGGATTTCAAATATCCTAGATTGATAAGGACATTTGAATGGGTCATAATGCCTTTTGGTTTAAAGAATGCAAGATTCACTTTTTAGAGGGCTATAAATGATATCTTCTATAATTTAACAGGTCGTACATTGGAAGTTCATACAGATGATATTGTTGTTAAATAAAAAGGAGTATGGTCCATATCTAGAATTTGAAGGAAGCCTTTCATAAGATGAGATTGCATAAATTGAAGTTAAATCCACTAAAGTGCACTTTTGGAGCTTAACCGGGAAATTTCTCATGTTTCATGGTCCACAATAGAGGGATTGAATTAGATAGAAACATAGCAAAAGCCATTCTTGAAGCAAAACCACCTCAAAATAAGAAGAACATCTAAAGGTTTTTAAGTAAAGTAAACTATACAAGGAGGTTCATTGCTAATCTAGCTAGTAAAATGAAAGAATTTTCATACCTTTTAAATTTGAAAAATTTTAAGGAATTCCATTGTGAAGAAAGGCATCAGTTGGCATTTGATAGGATCAAGGAATATCTTAGTAGAGCTTTATTGTTGATACTGTTATGAAAGGGAATATGTTTAAAGTTATATATTTCTGCTACGGAAGGATCTATTAGGTGCTTACTAGCTTAGAATAATAAGGTAAGCCATGAGTAGGATATTTATTATTTGAGTAGAATTCTCATGCCAACAAGAAAGAAGTACGTTCCTATTATAAAACTATGTTTGGTATTATATTTTGCTTACTCAAAATTAGGGCATTAATTTTTGTAAAATAGATATTGTGTAGTTTTGCAAATCGACTTAACAAAGTACATATTGAATAAACTATTCATCTCAAGGAACATTAGGAAATGGTTTATGACTTTTGTAGATTTTAATTTAGCGTATTATCCTCAAAAGTTAGTGAACAGCTAAGTGTTAGTCAACTTTTTAGTGAGCCACTCGGTGATAAAAGTTCAAGAAGATATGGAACATTTGGTACTTACATATGAAAAGAAACCATGGGAACTAAAATTTTATAGTTTTAGTACACAGAAGTCAATCGGTGTTAGGATCCTTATAACTGCACAAAATGGAATAAAAACTATCTTTCTCTTAAGATGTACTTCTTATGCACTAATTTAGAAGGTAAAGAAGTTTAAAGTTAATATATGTAAAAAGACCAAATCTTACCTTATTGTTTGATATAAAAATCTTGATCCTCTTTAGCTTGATGGACTTTTTGCTTCAAAAGGTTGACTTATTCCTTTTACAACATCAGCGACTTCCCTAACTCCTTAGTCGTCTGTTTGACCTCATTGAATTCCTGGTTAAGTTGCGTATCATCCTACTTTAGAGTTTTTTGGTTCTCTCTAATCAACTTAATAGCTCATTTGTGCTCAGTAGCCTAATCTTCTATAGAGTCGAATTCATTCTTTAGCTCATGAATTTGGGCTAGAAGGTTTTTACCTATAGCCTCTTATGCATCATATAATCTATTTGGAATTTTCTAGAGTGACTTAGTTTTTGTAATAAATAACTTAGTTATGATAAGACTTCTTGAAAGAAAAGAATTTTTTTTAGTTTTACTCAAAAGTTCTCCAGCAGTATATGACTAGGTTATAGAACCAATATACGACAACATGCTTAGGAAAAAGTTGCATTAAATTCAAACCAAGAATGGGAGCTCCTATTGCATCGTGAGCTTTAAAGAGTCCTCAACAGTTTGTCATCTCCTTATAACTAACTGTTGGCATAGCATTAGATGGAGTGTTAAGAGAAACATCTAAAAAGCTTAGATCAAAGACTTCTTTTGAGGATGCTATTGTTGTCCACACATCTCCTACCTATGACACATGGAAGAATTTGTCAAGGGTTTAGTAGACTTCATAAAAAAAATAAAGGAATTCCTATTTTACCTTAAGCAAAGTAACTTTAGCAATCTTTAGTTCAAGAGAACTTCTACCAGATTCTAATTCATAGGAAAAGGCAGGAAATGGTACATTAGATATCGAATCATCTCTGAAAGAAAAACCAATAGTAAGGATTTATAAAGAGAATAAAAGTATAAAAAGTCAAGAAGAATAAGATATTGTCACTCATATCATCTATGATCTTCTCAAGAGAGGAAGAGGTCTCTTCTATAGGGTGGTGTCTTTAATCACAAGTTTTGTAATTTCAGATTCTTCTAGTAGTTTGGTGGTCGAATAACTCAACTTTCTAATAAATCTCCTAGGAGCTGATGTTTTGTCCTTCTTGGAGCTTGAAGAAAATGTATGTTTTTCATTAAATTTTTTCTTAATGATAAAGTTTGCAACCTTGATCGATTCCCTAATAATTAGTCTTTCTTCTTCTTTATCTTCAAGATCAAGAATTATGAAATCTATAGTGGTAAAAGTTAGTGCTAAAAGTTAAACAATTAAATAATCTTTAAGTAGAAGAAGTACCTTTAAGGATGGCAAAATTCAAATGAGGAACCAAACTTTGGTAGCTCTTTTACCACCAAAGGTGGCAAGCCTCTATATCAACAACACTTGTTGCATAGATTTTACATTTCAAAATGAGATAATGCTTAAAGTTGCCCTAAGGAATTTATCATTAATAACATTAACTTCAAAGGGGAATCCCACTAGATGGTCCAAAAAATAGACAATAAGGGGAATCCCAAAAGAAAACTTGAGTTTTTGACTCTAGAACTAAGGTAGATATAACTCAAAACCTAAGGCTGCAACAGAAATATCAGTTTTTAAAACTTTGTCACCACCCACTACGAAAACCCTCAGTTTTTGTAAGCAAGGAATAATTTTTGGTAAACAGACAAATAAAATTCAAAATCTTGAATATTTTTAGTTAATAAGGCCCTTAAAAGAAATCCTCGAAAAGGTTAAGTTGGTCTGACTTAGACTTTAAAGACAACAGAAAATTAAAGACATTTTTAAAGATTTTCTACATGGGCTAGTAAAAAGATGAAAGCCAAGAAAGTTTAGAAATCTAGGATTTGTAGAAGGAAGGCCTTCTTTATCTTTGAGCTGTGGAAAATCGTTAGGGGTCTAGAGTTGGAAAAACTATATGAACCAATTAAGCTTCTATAAAAGGAGGTTAGAAAGACATCTCCCTAAGCTTCTAGAAAGAAATCCTAAGAAAATAGAACATAAGTCAAAAAATTTACCAAAGGAAATTGCTCTACAGAAGGGGAGGAATTCTAGACTTGGTTTGTTGCTTACAGGGAAAAATAAAATGATTTATAAGAACCCAATAAACTTAATATATTCTTCTTTAGAAATAGAATTTCTAGAAGAAGTGCAACTGTTAATCAACCCCGAATAAGAAGAACATTTAAAGGTGTTGAGGTCCAAACCAGAAGTTTCTTCAATTAAGCACATGTCCTTCTTGATAACAGGTAAACCAGCCATAAAGAAAACATACTTAAGTAAAATATAAGGATGCTTGGCAGAAAAGATAAAGGAATTATAAGAGGGACTCCAAAATTTCTAGACAATAGATATAAGATTACGTTGATATTCTAGCTACTAGAAAGAGTAATTAATTGGAAAAGTCCTTGCCTCTTCTAAATAGAATGGTAAGAAAGGTATAACTTGTCTATCCATTTAATCAGATAGTTTATATTTTTTGTCCATGGCTTTAGAGATTTGGGGGCTTAAAATAGAAGAAATTTAGAGAAAAGTTTGATTTACTCACCTCTCTTAGATAGGGGATAGAAGTATAAGGAGATTAAGTGGACAAAAAGATTCTAATGGTCAAAGGTAATTATTACTTGTGTTCAAAATATGGAATTCCTCCAACCATGCTAAAAGAAGGAAATGTTGATGACAGGATTGGAAGGAAAATTCAAAAAGGGAATTTATGGTTTAAGAAGTGTCCCACCTTATTATGACGAATATGGTAGAGGTTCAGCTAGAAAAAAATCACTTTAAGTTTTATAGCATGCATAAAGAATAAAGTTAGCAAAACAAAAGAAAATTTTTGAATGAAGTTTAAAGAGAAGTCCAAGACATATGTTTGTAGAATTTAATTCAGTTGAGATAAAGGATAAAGAAGAAGATGCCTAATGTGTACAAGCATAGTCCAAGAAAAGTTTTTTAAGTTTTAAGAGAATTCGTGAGAAAGAGAAGAAGAAAACACTGGCGTTGTTTAAAAAGATGAAGACTATTAAGATTTACGGTAGGAAATGGAGTATAGTGAGAAGAATTTATAGCAAAATGTGCAAACCTTAGGGAAGCAGCAAAAATTTGAAATTTAAATGAAACAAATCTTTTAACTTTCATAACAAATAGGGAGTTAGGAATTTTAAACATAGGACAATCTTGATATAGTCTTTACATCCAACATTGTCTCTCAACTAAGGATTCTATATAGTCTTTACACCCATCATTATCTCTCAATTAAGGACTCTATCTTATTAAAGGCTGTACAAAGATATCTTAATGACATTTTAGACTTCTTCTTCTTAAATGATTCTTCTTAGTTCTTGGACTTCCAAAAACCACCGGTCTATATCTAAGAATTTGACATAGAAGCCTAAAAGGTCTTTAGCACCATATAGTTGGCCTATTGAACCCAATCTATGTTGGGGGAAGGGTAATTGTTGATAGCCTAAGAAGAGTTCAATTCATTTGGTCTAAATGTAAAAAGGCCCAAATGCTAAAAGTCTAGAACCTGTTTGGACCAAGAATTAGTGGACGTGGAAAGTGGTAAATGAGTTCAGAACGTGGGAGATATGTAGTAAACATGAAATGGGAAGTTAGTGAACTTGGGTAAGTAGATGGAAAATGGTGCCATATTAGTGCCACACATTGCAGCGTTATTATCCATGCAATATTCCCACTTGCAAATCTTTTAAAGAATTCTTAACTTCTAAAATTTTTCAAAATTTTTATTTTATATTTTAATTTTTAAAAAATATTTTCTCTAAATTTTTATTTAAAAAAAAATACATAGCATTAATAATACACACAATATCTATTTAAATGTCGAGAATTCGATGATTTAACTTAATTTTTAAATTCAATATAACTAATTAAATTAGATTTAAATTAATAATTTAAAATAATTATAATAAATTATTAATTTGAATATAATATAATTAATTTGGATTAGATTTAAAAGTTAAATTAGATTGTCATATAAACACTATTCAATTGGTTTATATATAATTTCCTTAGCTGTATGTAGAAAAAAAATTTAAAATTTAAAATTTATTCTTTAAAATATTTTAAAAAAATAAATATTTTTAAAATTAATCACCTCAATCTGTTGAAGGTATGATCTCTCCGAAAGTAAGCGAAATGAAAATTGAAAACACTTCATCACCTAAATGTAAAATGATTACAAAGACTTATCTTTCTTTCTTTTTTTTTTTTTAATAGAAATTGATTTATCAAGTTAATGCAGTTTACTTTCGTAATTAAATTTCAATTTTTGCTTGTCTGTTGACATTCAGCTGTGCAGGCGCAGCTGTCTTGTGGTTTATAAAACCAAAAGAAGCTTTTTCCCTTCTCTTGCTGTTCTGCTGCCCGCCTCTGTTAGCGAGGTCCTCACTTCGTATCTCCAACTGTTCTACCGGCCTCTTCTTGTGGTCCTCTTTGCCTCTTCATCTCTCCACAAACAAGGTCTTTTTTTTCTCTCTTTTCCTTTCTTCCTGCGTACTGTACGTACTTGTTTTGTTTGGTTGCTGGAAAATGGTGATGTGGGTTTAATCATTTTGTGTGTTATTTATGGTTTCGGAGATTCTAGGATCTGGGTTTCTAGGTTTCTCACTCTGATTATCTCTTTCATACTCGCACTCTCTTATCTTTCTTACCTCTTGTCTTTGTGTCATTTCTTATGGCTGTATTATATGAAGTAAACGCTTGCTTGACAGTTAACATTAGAGCATTTATAAATGGGTTTGACATTATCAAATGGAATTTGTAACGATTTTGGTTTCCATTTTTCCGCATTGTCACCTTTTTCAGCTAGGAGCATCACTGGGCTTGGTCAAGTTGTTAGTTAATCATCACCTAGATGATTTTATTTTACAAATAAAATAGGTTTGCATTCCTAAAACATTTTCTTTGGCTGAAATTATTTGTTTATGATCTATCAAATGAAAGACATCAGGTAGGCTTCATGTACAGAGTTGGCGTGCGAACTCATGCTTGCTGATCCGTAAGTATCATTTTCTGAAGATTTTGGAATAGTAGAGATTAGAATGGTAACTGTGATGGATGAAGAAACATATCATTGATTAAAAAAAAAAATGTTTAAACCATTTATACCATAACCTCGTATTAATGTCCGTTCTTTCCTTTCGTTTAAAAGAACGTCTTACGTTGCATAAGAAAAAACTGATAGTATCGTGATGATGTGATTGTATAAATCTTTTAAGAAACGACTTATTTTAAGTTGTACAATAATAATTATCATCTCATATATCCACCTCTATATGAAAAGAAGATTTGAAATTGTGGCTTATGTATATTAGTTACTAATTAGGGTCTGTTTGATTTTCTTCTAATTTTCTCTTATAATCTTTAGTTTTCGTTTCCTATGTTTAGTTTTTATTTTTCAAATATTTTTCTATTTAATTGTTAATGTCTAATAATTACATATTAGATAAGATTTAAAGATAATTTTTAAATAAATAAATAATATTTTGTTTTAATATATTATATAATATTTATTGATAAATTAGCTAAAATTTAATATATAACTTTAACAACTGCCCTAAAAAACCTTCATCCTCAACTAGGTAATTGTTAAATCTAAATAGAAAGTACCTCCTATTTCTCTCAAACATATCTTGAATAACCACAGGAGAATGATAAGGGAATAGAGGTTCTTTGAATATAGCTTTGCTCTCTACAAAGCTTTATAGCCATTCCTCATTACCCAACACTATATCTAGTTTCTTTTTAATATGCCACTTGTAAGATAGCTTTTGCTCCAGGAATGCTCCCTACAATTTCAAGTTAATAACTCCATTCCTCGTAATGCACTCTTATAGTCCATATGTGAAATTCTTCAATCTAATATTCCCTTCAGCTTCAGATCTAAACCTGGTATCATTGAAATCCCCTATTATGAGCCAAGGGTCTCTAATATGAGCATGAAGAGTCTCTAGGGTACTCTGTCTTTGTTTCCTTTAGAAGATGAAGTTTGATCCATACACCACAAAAACAATGGCATTTGCCTTTTTGCTTTGTAAACTAGACCTCCGTATAGATTAACTGGTTAGTACTATGTAATGTCTAAACATTAACCAAGCTATTAGGAAAAACAATCACAACTCTACCATAATGGTGTTGTGCATGGTTCATTCATCCCCCCAAAAAACTTCAATTCCAAAAACCTTTCCTTGCTTAGCTTTGTTTATATCATACATATCATTAATGGTTTATAACCTATGCTTGGAGTTCATGTCCATTAAAAGTTAAAGTGTACTTGAAAGACGAATGCTATGAAGACATAAAAGAATGCCTTAAACTTGTTGTAACAATTGACATTATTATTGTTAAGACAATTTGTAAAGAAATAGATGTAAATTTGATTTGTGGTTTGCAGAAATGGATGAGATACAGGGGTGGGATCTTAAATGATGACATTTGATTATTCTTTCTTTTTCTTCACAATTCCTTGGAATTATTTTCTATGTGGGTTTTAGGGTTGGAGGTACACATAAATAGCAATTAAGAGCAAGCCAAAGTCATTTGTGTCAACGACACCGCATTCAAGTTGTGGGATTGTGAGTATACTCTTCTAATGTTTGGAGTAAAATAAATGCTTCTATATGTACATTTGTGCTAGTTTTGTTTCTTAAGTTATGTGGAAAGTTAAAAACATAATACTTTAGACAATTGAGTTTGAATTTTCTTGTTTTTAATAAATTTAAGTTAATAATAAATGACCCTCATTTTTATCTTCTTGTGAACATAGTGAAATGGAATAAAATGAATAAAGTTGCTAAGCGTGGTAAATAACAGACAGAAGATCAATGACAAGCTAAGGACATCTTGGTACTTGGATAGGTTTTGGACCTTTTTAGCTTGTGTACTTGGATAGGGCACTAAAAACTAGTAAGGATCTTTATGCACATGATATTTTTCTTTGATTGTCATTGAATATAAAATTATGTTTGTGTTTGGCTAACTGGAGTGTTAATTAGGACTAGGTAAGGAGGTTTGGCTTAGCTAAATAAGTTAAACATGCTTTTTTATTGATTAAAAATTCATATTCATTTTTCTAATAAAAGCATTTGGCCTTTTGTTTGTCTTAGGAATCAAAAGTTTCCCTCACTTAACTATTTTTACTTTTCCATTAGTTTCTTTTTATAAAATATTCGGATTTAAGTTATTTTCATACCCATTCCTTATTTTTATTTTTATTAGAGAATATATTTTCTTCTTTTATGGAACTTTTAGTTTCCAATAGTTTCTTTCATTAGTTAAATATTCTTTTTGAAAGTCCCCTTTTTTTCGAAAGTTGAATATGATTAAATTAATCTCATGAGAAATACAAAAAACATTGTTTGTTTTTACAATATTAGTTCTTCAGTTATGAGCATCCAACCTGAGTATACAATTTAGCAATTCCAATTCATATTGGTTCTAACTACTCTTCATTTGTTGCCTTTCACACTTTTTAGGATCTGGAGTCCCTTACTTCAGTATGCTCAGTGAAGTTTTATAGTTGATTAACCAACTAGTCTTCATTCCTTGCGAGATTTTTTGCTCTAGGCCTCTAGCCACTATGTTCATTCTATAGTGCACTATCATGTTATGCAAAATTTGTTCTTGTTTCTTTGACTCTTTTTGGAATATTCTAGCATTTCTTTCTTTCCACAAAAAGAATAGTATTGTTGCAAGGTTCATCTTCATCACCTTTTAATCTGCCTTGTTCCTAGTTCAAAATCCGGTGGATTTTTGCCAAGTTCTCTTCCAGTCTATAGGAATCCATTGAATGTTCAATAGCTCTCGGATTTTTAACCAAATGAATTTGGAAAATATGCATTTAACCATGAAATGATCCATAGTCTCTTCTTGTTCCTTGCACAATTCACAGGTTCTGTAGGGGATCTCAAACTTGATTTTGTCCTTGGTGCCTAGTCTTTCTAATATGCCCAACCATAGTATAAAAGCATGGCTTGGAGTGGTGTCTTGGTCCCAAACCAGATTATACCATTGCACTTTGGTGTTTGTGTCCTGTTGAAGCACATTTTTGCACTCGTTTGCAGAGAATTTCATAGACTTGTCAGCTTTCCATTGGACTACATCTTCATTAGCTGTGTTAGGCTAATCTGGAGGTCAGTTATTCATAATCAACTCTTAGTAAGGGCCCTACTGTATGATCTCGTCATTGGACGATTAAGAGAGAAATCCACCTTTCTTCCCTTATTGGTGTTCTTCCCTTTGGAGGAAGAACCGATGTTGAATGAAGGTTAGCTAGCTCTTGACGGAGCTAGCTGAATAAATTACAACTAAAATAACTAATTTTTTTTTAATGATTTTGATCCCCTTTATTCATTGATAATTCTACTGTTATATAGGCAGAAAAGGAGAATAACAATCCATCTACCTAGGACTTCTATTGTAGTAGAACTCTATTAAGAAACAAAAACGAGAAAGGATCTTTCAAAAGCTAACTATACTTATCCAAATACTATCCTAATCTAATCTTCTATTATTTTTCCTATCTAACTAAATTGTCCATCCTTCTCGAGCTTATTAGCCGTTACCCAACTTAAGTAATTCTCATTATCAATTGTAACAAAAAAGACCAACAGCAGCAAAATGGATACGCAAAAGACCAATAGATGTTACTTATTAAACTTTGCTCCAGCAATTGCTCTACTTCAAATAGCCTAATCGAAATATTGCTAGTTTTCTATTTTGGTGCTTAAGATCAACAAATTGAATAGTTGAAAGAGTATATATAACCCACGCCTCATTGTTGCGTAATATTCAACAAAAGTGGAAAACTCGAGGAAAGAATACATAAACATAAATCAATTGAAGTATGTAAGGTTTTAAACCATCTTTGAATTGAACGCATTGCATATTTATAGGCGGCTAAACTATTACATGACTAGCTAAAATCACATAATAGGACCAAAAGTTACATTGTGTATACAAAAGTAAGCTGATGCTAGTTTTGACAACAGAAACAAACAAAGTTCTTCACTGGAACTTGTAGAACCTTGATTTCTTCTTTATAGATAGACAACAAGAACACTATAAAGTTGGATTATACTTGAATCTCTTCACTCTTCATTCCCTTTGAGAATGTTGTATCTGCAGAGAGGACATGTAGCATTCATCTTAAGCCATGTCACAATGCACTTGGAATGAAAATGATGGTTGCAAGGAAATGTGTGAATTGCTTAACTCCCACCAACTTAAACCTAACATAACGTGGTTCTTTATTAGTTATTATCTAACAACTTACTGGAAATATGTAGAATTCAATTATAAATCAATAAAAGAACATCTAAGCAGATTTGATTCTTTCATCCAGTTAAGCAATTAAAATTGAATTGAACTCTATCATTCTAATCATAGAATCAACAAATTTATTTTTAACATAACTAAAACACCCTTATTCTATGTCTTTCTTTTATATCTACCTCTGTTCTTTTTCTTTTTCTCCAATCACAAAATATCTTCCTTATCTTCCTCTAACTCTACTCTCTTCCTTATCTCAAAGTTCTATGTTTCATCATCTTTGTGTCCGTCTTTTTTCCTTTACTTCTACCTCGATTTTTTTCTTCTTCTAATTCACTGTTTATATATTTGACATAATCAATTAACAACTTCAATTAACAACCTTATCTCACATATACTTCTTTTATCTGTATCTCAATTATATTTCTCTTTCTTAAAGTTCTATATAAAGCTTTGGGTCTATATTTCCTTTTCGTAATCTCTAGCTCCATTTCTTTTCTTTTCCAATCCATTGTTAGGTGTCGTAATATCATCATTATTTCTTCTTCCAACTACTCTAATTAGTTCATGGTCGATCACCTCCTATTAAATCTCATCTTTGTAACTGTAATATATTTGTTTAATAATTTCCCATGATTCACACAGTTGATTAGTTAATCGAACAATGTTATGAGTCAATTATGAA
>JANSVB020000188.1:1515062-1527634 GCA_025504935.2 Erythroxylum haughtii
TTGAAATTTGTACTTTGGAAGTACACTAAGATCTGCCTCTGATGCACCTTCCTACAAATTCACAAAACAAGCACAGGCTCCTCTGTTATGAACTTGAGAAATTCTAATACCAAGAGGCAGTTAAAGAGATCCATTTACTAGGACTTGATCATCAATTTGAAGAAAATGCAAACCCCTTTGTATCTGCCCGGCAAGAGCATAAAGAATTGCTATAATGCACGGTAAGCAGCAACAAAGTGCAATCCCAATTAGACATATGCCAAAACAACACAAAAGATTGCAATGCCAGAAATACCACACATACTATTTTTAAACTTGCAGCATATCTTACCGAAAACCTTTCAAAGAGGAATCTAAGAATTCAAAAAATAACGATCTTGAATCTTTTTGGTTGGGCTACAGAATTGATCAAACAACAAAACTTTACAGGGCTCTACATGAGAAAGAAGAATGACCCAGAGGAGGTGTGACTTGGACCTAGAGGAGGTATTTTTGCTTGAGTTGGATGAGAGTCTGGGTCAGGTTGGGGAAGATGAGTTTTGGAATTGGGAGGAGGCCTTACTCGAAAGGTTAACGTCGCAGGTGGATTAGAGAGCTAGGAATGGGGTCGTCGGCCGATGTCGACGGAGTCCATCATGGATTTATAGAGAGAAAGTTAAATAGAGAGAGAAATGGAAATTTGTTAGGCTTTTCTTTTTTCTTCTATAGATCGAGAGAAGAGCAATGAGTGCTGCTTTTGTGCGAGGAAGCGAGAGAAGCGGGGAGGGAGAGAAGAGGGGCGAATGGCGAAATAACAGATTAGGTATTTTTTCATCGTCTTTGTCTTGCTGAACCGGTCTAACCGATTCGATGAAAACCGGCCGGTTCTGACAGGTTTTTAATTAAAACCGAACCGGACTACTGATTGGTTCAGACTTTTTCCAGTTGGACTGGCCGGTCCGGTCCGGTCCGGTTGGTCCAGTCCAGTTTTTAAAACCTTGTTTATAATCTGAGTTCTTTATGCTTAAAATTATTTTCAAAATAATTAATTGCTACATTTCTTTTTAGTCTTTTCTAGCCCCCACTAAATGCACTGTCTAACTCTGCCCTGGTCCTATTAGTACTGTGTTGAACTTTGCCCCAACTGAAAATTCAGTCTGGCTCTGCCCCCTGACTTTGGAGTTGTTATCTTATTGCATAGTTGACATTTCAACATCATAAACATAAAGAGACTATTTGTTGAACTATTGGTTTGAGTTAGATTAGAAACTTCACAGGCTGGGGAACTGAAATTAAAGGTCTCTAGTTGATTCTTATGCAGGAGAGGAAGGCATTATGAAAGTGAAGCTGCTCCGTATCCTTGTACACCTAGTATATGAACTTTTCAATCATTTTTATGGGCATCTTAAGTTTCTCTTGACTTAGCCATCTTGTTGTTTCGATATCTGCTTGGACTCTACAAAAAGAGTATGTATGCTCTTCAATTTCTCTCTTTTTTCTTCCTTTTTTCTTTGCATTTTTGTATTGGTGTGTGTTGCAAATGTTGCTAGTTCTTGACTTATAGTTCTTGTCCCTTTGTCTCAATTGTAGGTGGCAAGCTGTAGCTACATGGACATGGGATGCACAGGATGAAACTTGTGGAATTTGTAGGATGGCCTTCGATGGCTGCTGTCCTGATTGCAAGTTTCCTGGTGATGACTGTCCTCTTAGTAAGTTACACTATTTTGTCGCCCCCCTGTATCTCTTCTTCCTTTTAGCTTTTTGAGATTTGTGTATATACTGTTTGACAGCAATTGTTGAAAGCTTAACGCAGAAAAACTACAAACATTATTCCCAAAATTGGTCCTTCTCTTCTTTTCCTTCCATGTTTCTGCTTTTCAGTTGTTTTGATTGAGTAGCTAATCGATTTTTAGATGTTCTATATATGAATCATCTTATCCGAGCATTTACCTAAGGCAACTTTTTACAACACAAAACTGTTATGTGATAACATTGTCTACATGTGTACCAAGTATGGTTACTGCTTAATTTACTTAGCTCAATTTATTCCCTTAACAATTATCTACTTTTATGGCATCTTTCAACAATACTTGCAGAGTTATTTATCCTATTGATTAACTTATCTGTAGTGACAATTGCACGTTGTGTAGTTATAACTAGACGGTGATCTTCTTTGTCAATTTTATGAATTATTTTGTTATTTTTTTTTCTGTGTAAGTCAGATAAAAGGATTGGGTATTCGTAGGTGGGGATGATTATATATTGAACTGACGGCCTTAACGCAACATGTTCTCATAAACTGCAGTTTGGGGTGTGTGCAACCATGCCTTCCATCTCCATTGCATATTGAAGTGGGTGAATTCTCAAACATCTCAAGCTCATTGTCCCATGTGCCGGAGGGAGTGGCAGTTCAAAGGCTGAAGAGAACCAAACATTTCATCATCTACTTTTGCTGTGTACCATGCATAACTTTTGGCTGCTCCTGCTTTTCATAGTTTGTCCATGCTATTAATGCTCGCATGACTATATAACTTGATATATATAACAACAACAGCAGACATGTTATCGTACAACAAAAAGCTGTTCTAGGGGTCCCATGTACCTTGTATCAAAAGCAAAAAGACTAGTTCAATTCGCGTTATGATACTTTGTGAGAAGAGCAGGACAGCTAATAAGAAGTTCAGTATTTGGTGGTTGCCACATACCACACTTTGTTCTCTTGTACGTTTTGTTGTTTGCTACTGTTAATGGCAGCAGGTACCCCCAATTATTGAACTATCCAGCAGATAACATGCAATGCCATGGGAGAGCAGTTGGGCCGTGTCACTCTTTGTTTCCTACGTATATAGCTTATTGCCTATCGTAACATCAGTAGTATCCCAACCAATCCACTTTCTTTGCATCTTAGCTAATTCACCTCCTCATGCATCCTTTCATCGTATTTTGGTGGGAATGGAAATAGGGACAATATCAATTAGTTTTTTAACTCGCTGTCTTCTTCCTAACGGGCATATGACACCACCGGATTTTTGAACAGCTTCATCGTTTTGACTCGTTCTAAAAGTTAAGCTATCCTATCCTTAGTCACCTAATACCAGTACTATACTAATCCTTTGAAATGGCTACGAAAAGATGGATGAATAAAGCAATCCACAAGACAAGAATCTTAAACTAATTGTTTCGAGGGACAATCATGACTAATAATATTTTAATTTACCTACTCTCAAGTTATAAAATGTTAAAAGCACTAGACGTTATCACATGTTAGTTAGCTACGTTGGCTATTTTAATGTTAGTGGTCGTTTTCATGTGCCCAGAGTTGTGTCTATATATCTTGACTTTTGTGTAAGGGAATCAGAAGCGCTAGACACTGAAACAATAAGTGAAAATGGGAAGGCTTGGCTGTTTTGGGGTATCAATGATTGTTCTTTTGGCATTTGTTGGGTCATCTGAAGCACAATTACGGCTGGGCTATTACGCAAAGAGCTGCCCAAAAGCGGAGAAGATTGTGCAAGACTTTGTTAACCAGCATATACATAATGCTCCCTCACTTGCAGCTCCTATACTAAGAATGAACTTCCATGATTGTTTTGTGAGGGTATGTATGTTTCTTTTTCTTGCTTTGTTCTCCTGGGTTGGCTTCGTGGTATAACTTTTTTACGATTTGCTTCTGCTCAGGGTTGTGATGGCTCTGTTCTTCTCAACTCAACATCAACCACCCAGGCCGAGAAAACTGCAGCTCCAAATCTGACACTCAGAGGCTTTAACTTTATTGACAGAATCAAGAGCTTACTGGAAGCTGAATGCCCTGGTGTTGTCTCTTGCGCAGACATTATTGCTTTGACTGCAAGAGACTCCGTAGTAGCCACAGTAAGCTCTCAAGAACCGACACTTGCATACATAACAACAATACTGAGAATTGTTTACCATTTCAACAGGGTGGTCCATTCTGGCAAGTTCCCACCGGTAGACGAGATGGAAGAATATCAAATGCCACCGAGGCCTTGAACAACATCCCACCACCCACTAGCAATTTCTCCAATCTTCAGACACTTTTTGCCAATCAGGGTCTGGACTTGAAAGACTTGGTCCTGTTATCCGGTTAGTAATCTTATTGGTTTAAACCTTATTAGATTTCAGACATAGCTGAGAACTCACAAATGAAACTGCAGGTGCTCACACCATTGGAGTGTCTCACTGTTCATCATTTTCGGCTCGCCTGTACAATTTTACTGGTAGAGGTGATCAGGACCCAGCTCTTGACAGCGAATATGCAGCTAATCTTAAGGCAAGGAAGTGCAGAAGTCTCAATGATAACGTCACCATAGTAGAAATGGACCCCGGAAGTTTCAGGACTTTTGATCTCAGCTACTATAGACTGTTGCTGAAAAGACGAGGTCTATTCCAATCAGATGCAGCATTGACCACAAACTCCGCTACCTTGTCCTACATCAACGGACTGCTCCAGGGTTCACCGCAGAATTTCTTTGCTGAATTTGCCGCCTCCATGGAGAAAATGATTCGGGTCAATGTTAAAACAGGATCGGCTGGTGAGATCAGGAAGAATTGTGCGGTCGTGAATAGTTGAAAATTCAACGTAATGTTCTTAATAAATGTGTTTTGAGTGTGCATGTTAATCAATAATGGCAGGACATGAGTTCAAGGGGGGCTTGAAGTTATTTTTCCATCGTTCTTTGAGAAAAGGTGAAGACTTGGGGATGGTTTTCTTTTGGAGATAAGACAAAAATGTATGAAGGAATTATGTTTGCACCAGAGAGCTTTTACCACATTAACTTTGTATTTTGTTATTGTAATACCAAAAGAACCAATCTAAACATAGCTAATTATTCATAACTGCTTTAGTACACGTTAGTCTAGCCATGTTACTTTCTGGGAAGGATTCTTCAATCTTGTAGTGCATAGTATGAAAGAGAAAAAGAAAGTAAAGTATGGATAGAACATCACAACAGCGAAAAAGATACTCTTCCCTATGAAGACTTCTGGAGGGAAAGAGAGAGACCAGGACACAGCTTCTGCCGACACCTGCTTGCTTCCCCTGATATTGCTTTTGATATTTGTCTTCTAGTTTATATACGTATAAATCTGGCCTTTTTACCCCACAAACAGCTCAGCTCGACAAGTGTACGAATACACTTCCAGACGTTTAATTTGACAAATCCTGTCCAGAAAAATGAGTTCCAGGAACATATTTTCTTAGATAACTACTTCTTATTTACATATATGGTTAAAATCAACTGTTAAGAGGATGGGAACACCATTTTTAGCACCGTTTGAGAAATGCATTCTGTTACACGTAAATGAACTGATGTCTTTTCTGTCTCCTTTTTGCGAAGAGAAAGAAATGGGAAAAACAAAAAAATCCAGACTTGCAGCTTCATTTGTCCACTCCAATTTCGGATCTGTTAAACTTGGGCGGGTGAATAATGGCAAATGATGTGACGTCGGTGCCATGCAGTCAGGCATTATTATTCATGCAATATTCAAATGTATACTTAAGTACTAAAGTTGAAATGTATCCGCGTGGAAATTCATCCAATATGATAATTTTTGGTGCGTACCAAATATTAGATCACTTTTTAAAAAAATAAAATAAGATTAGATCGTAATTTACCTTCTCATTATTTTATCTGATCGGGACGGAGAGACGCTTAGAATAAGCGATTTCACCTTTTTGACTATAAGAATGCTCAAACTTGAGAATTGGTCTAATGAGGTGACATGTACTAGAAGACTTAACACAAAAGCAATTTATTGCATGTACTTACTCCGGTAGAAGATTCAGAATTGCCAAGTTGCTCTTCAAATTTGACAATATCGTTTTTAGTTTATGTTTCTTAAATTCTGTTAAAGAAAGAAGTTGTGGTCCCCTTGTGGAATATCATGCTCTCTTTTTCTCTTTTTTCCTTTTGTAATTTTATACCGGTGCAACTTAACCTTTCTATATAGTTACAAGAAGAAGCAAGGAAACCATCTCCCTAACCCTAAACGGTATGAAGTTGTAACACCACACCACCCATCCAAGCCTAGGCATAGCCCCTTCTGCAAAAGACAAGAATATATAAAATGCTGAATGCACCTAGGCCCTAGACAGAAGGCGTCGGCTGAGAGTTGGTATGAGCATTATTTAATTGCCAGAATCTCGAGGATCGAACTACCGTCCGAGGGACTTATGCTTTCACGGTGAAAAGGAAATCGGATCTTCGCTAATAAGATATGTTGGGACACTTGGCGATACTGTAAGCATCCCGTTCCTTGATTTTTCCACCAGCCTGCCCTTGAAACTTCTGCCAGCTGTGACTAAATTGGAGAGCTTTTGAAAAATTTGTACACCTTATTAGAAACGGCTCGTAGGAGGAATCATGCACGAAGGTACCTGAATACTTCCATAGGCTGTCTATTTTTTTTTTTTTATTACATTAGGTATCTTGGTTTAGTCAGACTAATTTTAAACCCCTACGATCTTACCCTAAGAGTCTAGAGGATGTAAATCTGGAACCCCAAGATCCTTCAGGTTCCTACGTAGCTTGTACACTTCTGCGCACAAGGAGTCTTCACTTACTCTAGATTGTTCAGCTGATGATTGATCACTGGCTCCCCCTGCTCAGCATCAGGTTCCCATCAGCCTCAGGTTCCCTAGCAGCTCCAATTCTCACACTACCGCTGGAAGCGAGGCGTCCGTAATTGATCCGATCAAAAAACTTTGCCCAGGAGCTAGAGGATCATCAATAGTAACATGCTTATTTCCCCTCCTTTAGCGTGACTCGAATTCACGATCTCCTTTAAAGGGAGAGTCTTAAGTGATTAGCTCTGACTATTTGACGCAATGCCAAAACGTAAATGATTAGCTCTGAAAAAAAATTATTTATAATATTTATTTTTTTAAGAAACTTTTCTCTAAATTTTTATTAAAAATATATAGTATTTTTTTCATTATCTACTTAAATATTGCTGACATGATGGCTCAATTAATTTTTAAATTCAATTTACACGAATGAAATTAGATTTAAATTAATAAATTATTAATTTAAGTACAATATAATTAAATTTAAAATTTAAATTAGATGGCTTATATATGATATGATATGTGTAACTATATTTTTAAAAAATTAAAATTTACTCTTTCAAAGATTTTAAGAATTAAATACTTTTTAAATTAATCATCTCTATCTTTTGAAGATATGAAGCGAAAATGAAAACACTTCATCACCTAAAAGTAAAATGATCACAAAGACTTATCAAATTTTTTTTTTGGATAGAAATTGACTTTCGTGATTAAATTTCAATTCAGCTTATCTGTTGACGTTTATCTGTCTTCTGGTTTACTATTTAATTTGCTGAAGCTTTTCGAGCAAAATTAGCCATGAAAGTTAATAATTTTAAAAAAAACTCTTAAAGATAATTTTAACTTATTAATAATTAACATCAAATAATTAAATAATATATATGTAGTTGATAGTAAATTATATGTAAAAAACATAAACAAAATTATTTTTTATGATTTTCATAAGTTATAAAAACTAAAAGAAACCAAAACAAAAACAAAAACAAAATTCAAATAAACATTTTTTATTAATCTAACTTAAACATTATTTTAATAATTCATATAATCATTCCAAAGTTTGTAATCCATTAAATACGCATTTTAAAATAAGATTGTCCTTTAAGAACATGTCCATATATCTCCATGTATCTATTAAAATATGGCACAATCTTAAAATATGCTCGCGTCTCAAATTGTATATTTTCTTCTCTACATACATAGACATGAGATATAACATGCTTGTGTCCTAAATCATAACTTCTTAAAAAATCCTCTAGCACACCAAGATGCCCATGTCTTCAACCTATGACTTCACCTTTGTATTGGAGAGGAGTATGCTCTCACACACAGTTGTATGTCAAGCCGTGTTCACCCAAAGACTTCCAGAAAATACTTATGTTCTTCCAGATACTCAAAGATGTACCTATATATATGAACCATACACAACAATCTTCATCCTAAAAAATATACTATTTATAGGTTGAGTTGTAACCATGTCTAACACCTTAATACATTAATCAAGTCTAAATAATGTTTTAACATTTTCATGGTAACTAATTTTTGTCAAGATGTCAACTATATTCCCCAAAGTGTAAACCTTTTCCAACAAGATCTTTGTAGATGCATTCAATTTCTTAACTTGATGAAACATTACATTCTCCACCATAGCACTCATTTTTTTGTCTTTCTCCCAACTTTCTTTAGTTCTCTAAAAAGTAGTTAGATCTCTATTATTAATGGTAACAGTATACATGACTAAGTCTTCCTAATTATATCTCTTTGGAAGCTTAATGGTTTGTCTTTCTCTACCTGTGACTATATCAAGTTGATACTTTCTTCTGAACATTGTTCTATCTCCCCATCTAGAATTTCGAGCTTCTTTAACATCTATTCTACGTTATTCTAATTTCACTTATACCACCTTTAAACCAATATTGCTTACTATTAATCTTGGCAAGTCCTTTTCATAAATTTGACTCAACGTATGCCTTTTCCCATAAATTACATTATTGAAAGTTATAATAAACTTGTTTACTAAGTGCATGAAACTTGTAAAAGTTTAACTACCATAATTTAACACCTTCAACTAACTTCCTTTATGAAATTTAGACATTCCATGTTCATTGAGATGAATAGCCACATCTTTCATAAGAAAGACGTAAAGAACAAAATATAATTATTGCTTTATCCTCATTTGCAGTAATCACCTTAAGCCTCAATAGATCATTGACCATATGATTGGAAATTTTGATAGGTTATTCCAGATATGTTCCTTCCTATAGTATAGTCTCTACTTAAAATATAACTTAATTGCGAAAGACTTTAACATATCAACTTATTTCTTGCATATTTTTATAAGAGATGTAATTTCTATGGTACATGACCTTGTTTGTTAGAAAAGTTTATCACAGTCCAAAAATTGAACTTCCCCACTATAAACATTACGCCAAAGTCATTATTGCCTTTATTATGCTCTTATACTACTTGTTAAGGAACTAGGTGTAGTAAGAATATAATAGAAAGGAAAAAAGAAATAGAATATAAACAACAAAAAAGGGATCCTTCATCTCTCTAAGCTTTCTCCTTCATTTTTTCATAGATTCTTTGCCTTTTCTAACCTCTGACCCTTGCTTGTCCATTTTTGTTCACTTTCCCTTTATTTCATCCAGCACCATCACTTCTACTATCTCTTTCCTTTTTTTCTTGATTGCGACAACCAGGGGCACTTTTGTCTTTCCTTATTTACTTTTTCCTCTCACCTTGGCTTTCTTTGTTGTTTTTGGCAACTACCTTTAACCACTTAACTCCTACCATAATCAGACAAGATTTTTCCCCTTTACCCTCATCTTCCATTTCCTCTCTACCTCTATCACAGCTAGACCCTAAAAGCCCACTTGGCCCTCACTCTTCTTCTTATTCAACAAATCAACCTACCCCAGTCCCAAACCTCTCAACTGAAGCAATAAGTGTGTATAAGAAGCTTCCTGAAACTCGAAAACCTGGAAATAAGTTATGGGGGATAACTTGAATACTTGCTTGGAAAGGTAGAGACATACAAGAGGTAATGTTAACTGAGAATGATAATATAATATTTATCTTCAACTTAAAAGGTGATAGAAGAAGGCCCTTAGCACATCTCGCAGCTTCCTCCATCTCTTCAGAACTGGTAATCTGGTATGGAAATTAAAAAAATCAGATTAAATAACATTCCTTCATGGGTGAACATGGAACATACATAATATTCCTTTGGAATATTGGACAACAAAAGGTTTAAATATGCTAGCAAGTTATTTGGGAAAGCCATTTTGCATGGATGAAAATATTGCTTTGAGGAAATGTGTAGGCTTTGTTAGATTATGTGCGAGTATGGACATTTCTAAGGAAATGGAAGATAATATCCCTATACTAAGGTCGAAAAATGGGAATTCTCTCAGAGAAGACAAAGTGATGGTTACTTATCAACAGAAATTATCCCTAAAAGCACGAGGTAAAGGATAGAAGCCAACTGGGACAGTTTTCATTAGGGAAGACTATTAGGAGCTAAGAGCTAATGGGGTTAAAGGTAGCCAATACAGGAGTGAACAATGCATTGATAGAAATGGAAAATCTGATAGGGATTCTAGAGGATCAGGGAGCTTGGATAAAGTGAATAAAGTTCAAAATAATGAAAATGAGAGTGAGAAAAAGGAACCTATACCAACAACAAGTAGATCTTTTAAAGTAGTCGGAAGATCAGTTGAAAGGGGACAATCACAAGGAGAAGTTTGAAAAAAATCTATCTAAGAAAAGTAATAGGAGTAACAGGAAGGACTCAAAAGGTAAAAGCATTACTATATGACTATTCTAGTCTGGAATGTAAGAAAATTTAACAACCCTTTGAAGCTCAATGCTTTAAGCAATTTTGTTCGGAATGAGAAGCCTATGTTATTTTGTTCATTGGAAAGGTTAGAACATTTAGGCATCAAACATACATAAATGTTTTGTTGATTTCTTTAAGTAGAGAGCTCCTAGTAATAATAAAACTCATGCACTACCTTTTTAACTAAGGAGCCAACTTCATTCCATGCTTTATGAAGAAAAAAAAAGAAGCCATTAAGACCATCAAAACCTGGGGCTTTTAGACTCTTTTGTTGGAAAATAGTAGCCTAACTTTCTCTTTCCTCAATAAGCTTTATGAGCTCCACCAAGTCTTGTGTTGAAATTCTCTTTCTAAAAAATACTTGATTCTTCCAAAGAAGGGGAGGCAGTAGAGTTAAAACCAAATAGGTTTTTTAAATAGTTGACAACCTCTCTTAGGATAACATTTTGATCATTCAAAATAGTACCATTTTGGGATAAGATAGAAGTAATATTGTTATTGTGTTTCCTAATAGAAAAATAATTAAAAAAAACTTGAAACATTTGTCTCCCTTTTGGATCTAGTTAGCCCTAGATCTCTACTGAATTAAGGAAGAATGGTCCTTAATAGACTTTAGGTAATCCTCTGAGTTCTTTTTTCCTTATCCAAAAGTAAGGGGTCCCTATTATTCAATGAGATTTGGCCTTTAGTGGAGGTTAGGGTTTCCCTAGCTTTATCCATCCACATCTTCCTCGTGCTTAGGCCTCTATTGGCATTGATCATTTTAAGCTACTATTTAACAACTCTTAACTTGTGTATACATATATATTACATAGTTCCTGACATTGACTTTTATTATCCCCTTAAAGCAATGCAAATGCATAACCTACTCATTCGACGCCAACTCCTCATCTTTAACAAAAAGTGTATTAAAACATATGTTGATCCTACCATAAGCAAGATGTTAGTGGTTTGTCACAAAATCTCAATGAGGCCTTAGTACATTTAATTTATTTAGTTTTTTTTTCTAGATTCTCAAAAACCCAAAACATAAGGCTCCATAGAAATGAAGTCCCTCAAAGCATATAACTTATTAATTGGAGACTGGATGTAGACTTGAGTTGTAAGCTAAACCAGTATAAATAGACTGCGTCCTTATTCTCTCTCTCTTTAAGTTTTAAATTTTCGCATTATATTGTGTGTGTGTTCTTTTTAGCAAGATGCTCCTTTTGTTTTCAACTTGCATGAAGTTTCTTTCAGGTTTAACAGGTGCTTCCTGTTTTTAAATTGTTTTAATAGGATTTATCATTCAGTAGGCTCATTTCATTTAAGCAGAGTCCTATCCCTCAAAAAGCTCCTATCGCTTAACAGGCTCGTATCGCTTAAAAAGTTTTATCACCTAACAAGCTTCTATAGTTTTTATTTGTTAACTGGGATTTACTTATTATACGAATTGAAAGAACTCGTGAAAATCTTTTGTCACACACAATTTTCCGCCCCCTGCGTATGTTTGCTTTATCATAAAAGAACATCTATAAGCCCTCTACCTTTCCATTTATACTAAGCCCATTTGTAGAAACCCACTAGGGTTTCCCAATGATGAGCTCCTTCCTTCAAGTTCTCTACATCTAGCACAACTACTACTCTTCCTTCCAGATTCATAGGAGGATTATAATGCACTACAAGAAAAATAGAGTTTAGCGATGGAATTTACCGACGAAATTTGTACATATTCCGTCAGTAGCTTATTTAGCGACGGAATTTATTAACAGAAAAAGGCGTCGAAGATATGGACGTCGTTATATTTACCGACGGAAATTTTTCGTTGGTAAATTTACCAACGGAATTACCGACGGTAAAAATTTTCGTCGTTAAATTTACCGACGATTTGTTTGTTCGGTCAATAAATTCTTCTGTCAGAAAATTACCAACGGAATTAGCGACGAAAAATTTTCCGTCGGTAATTAGCTACGGAAATTTTTCCGTCGGTAAATTTGCTGAAAACTATTTTTTAAAATTTACCTGCAAAATGTTTAGTTTCTCTAGAAGTCACTATGGAGAGAACTTCATTATTTCAAGTAAAAGAATTAAAATATTAAAATTCATATTAAAACAGAACTGAAATCATTTTTTCAAACAACAAACATTTCATCAAACACCTTACATGCATCAGAAATTTATCTTAACATCACA
>JANSVB020000188.1:1529254-1540130 GCA_025504935.2 Erythroxylum haughtii
GATAGAAACCTCCCACGCACAAGTAGAGATCTACGTAAAGACTTAAACCTAGCATCTACTCCATATATAAGGTATTGCTTTAACACGAAAGAGGTACGAGACTCATAAACCCTAATTCTTTTGATTCACCAGCCTAAAAACTCTCCAAAGAGACTAACTTGAGCGTCGGAGGGGCTTATCGAGAAACAACCCCCGACGTGCCTTTGTTATTTTGCAGGAATCTTCGAGCCGAAGCCAACCAACTTCATGGATCCAATCGGCAATTCGCAGCCTCACCAAAATCCGACAGAACTAGTATTCAATAAATATAATTCCCAAAAATTGAACGGCAACAAAAGATCTCGCGTCGAATTATGCTTCTTTAATAGTAATCAATAGGCTACGATACTTATTCAGTTCGGACTTCAATTGGTTAATAGCACTTTTAAATGTTGAGTTGTAAATTAAGATCTTGAAAAATGAAGCAATCCTTTGAAGTATGTAATAATATGTTTTTTTTTCTACAAGACAAATTCATTTCTAATATCCATGGTGGTGTTAATGGAGATCAAACATTGCAACATAATACGTGACGGTACCTTAATTACATATATCGAATTGATAAAAAGGCAAGAAACGAAAAAGTATGGAAAATATCTGATTTCGGTCTCCGTAACTTCAAATGAGCTTTCTGAAGTTGAAACGAGCGCGAATCTATCGTTGTCTTTACCAGAACTGCTCTCCGAAACTTGGGTAAGATCTTTTTATAGTTTTATCAAAATATAATATCTCTTAACAGATTAGAGAATCCTTATACTTACGATTAATATGAGCAATTACAAGAGATTTTAACCTTTATATATATCTTCCATATTGGACTTTCCTATAACAAATTCAATATGGGTTCGGTCCACACTCAAGGGTGGATCTGCAATGTCACTTGCCCCCACTGCCTCCAACAAATTCTCTATAAAAACATTATTATTTTAAGTTTTGCCCCCATAAAAAAATAAAATTTTACTCCTATTAAAATTTTGTTCTCATTAAAAATAACATTTTGTCCTTAATAAAATTTTGCCTCCACTCAAAAAAATTTATGGATCTACCCCTGTCCATACTGATTGTGATCTATTTTCTACTCGAACTTTGACCCATTGATTTAGATTATTTATTGAGCCATTTTATTATTTTTATCTGAATCAAATTATATAACTTAACCGATAAGTTTTTAAAAAACTAAAAAATATAATTACAAATTGTCCAATTTTATAAGAAAAGACAAAATTATCCGACATAGTAAACATATTGAGTTTGTATATTCTTTTCATTTGTGAGAAATTTTGAGTTTGATCTGAAGTGTCAGAAAAACTTTGAATCTAATACTTCGCTTTTTCCCACGAGAGACGATACCTGTCGTAGCCCATGTCATATTTGTTTCAAGGCCAGCCTTACGATAAAAAGAACCCTGAACGATACCCTCATCATTGTTTTTAAAGCTGGATGCGATGCCTTGTAACGTGCGATTTTCCCCTCTAGTGGTTTTTATATTGGACGAATACAGTCATGCCTGTTCAGATAATCAATAACCATGCAAATATGTGCGGAAGCAATCATAAGGTCACCATTTCTTTTTGACTTTCATATGTTAGAATTATCTTATTAGTCCCAATAGATTGGTATTATTTATATTAAAACAATTTAAATATTATTAACAAAATATATAAATAAAGAAAAATAATTTATAGTACAAAAGTAAATTGTAACAAATTGAAATATGAATGTAATTAGTTTGATCACATATAAATAATAATCTATTTTCTTATTCAATATATGAAGAAACAAATGCAAGTATTCAAAGACAGAGTTTACGAGGACACCAATCTTAAAGGATCTTATAGATATAGTTAGAAACTCTTTGAATTGCAACCCCTCTTTTTTTATGTCTTATCTTTTCTATTCTTAATTAAGCTCCAATCTTAACGAGTGGTATCAAAGTTAAGTTATTATATATATATTTACTTATTATAGACTTTGTGGTTATCATTATAAGTGGTTACTCCGCATCAAAAAATAAGATATATATTATTCATTCTTTAAATGTACTAGATAATATTCACCCATACGAGTATTATTTACATAGATATTATTCATTCTCTAAAGGTATTATATAATATTCACCCATTCGAGTATTATTTATATTAAATAGTATAAGTTATTTCTCTTAACTTAAGTTAGCTCAAGATAGAAGCAATGCTAACCAAATTTAAGATTAAAAAGTTCAATAGGAATAATTTCTTGATATGGAAGTTGAAGGTGAAGATATCCTCATAAAGGATAATCATTTTACAACCATTAGCGAAAAGGTTGATGAACTTCACAGATAACATCAAATGGAATAAAATGGATGTGAATGTTGTTACAAATGTTTATCTAACTTTAGCTTATGAAGTTTCTCCAAGCATAGAAGAAAAGGGAAAAAAGAAGAAGCAAAAGATCATGTGAGATCATCTCTAGAAGCCATATGAGGTCAAGTCACGTCATAACAAAATTTTCTTTTAAAAAAAACTTTATGCTCTTTAGATGTTAGAATCTACTTTGGTGACTAAACATATCAAAAATTTGACTTCTACTCTACTCTCTTAGCCCACATTGTAGGGTTATAAAATAGAGCCATAAGAATGTACCAAATTTCTACTTCAAAGTTTAATTTAATCACTTTTTGCATGATCTCTAAAAGAGAATGATTCCATCATTTTGAAAATATCTCAAGAAGATCAACATGCAGTTAAAACGATTATCCTCTGAAGGTTGTTTATGTTGGAGCTATCAAGTTAAAGATGTATGAAGATTCAATTTGTACTCTTTTGGAGGTATAACATATGGAGAGCTTTTTTTTTAAAAAAAAAATCTTTAGGATGACTAGATTATCTTGGATGTAAAATAGAAATTATCAATAAAATTTTGAAGATAATTCAAAGTATACTTGTACTTATAAAGGGAGAAAAGATAAGTATAAAATTTAATAAACAAAATTGTTCTTGAATTGATCACTTTAATTTGTGAAAAAGCACCATCTCATCCGTGGGAGGAGTAAAGTGCTTTATCTCTGTCAGTGATATTTAATCCAAGATGTGTTAGGTGTACCATATTAATAGAAAAGAACAGATACTATTGGAACTTGAAAATTAATATGTTTTTGAATCATAGGGAGCAAATAATCAACAATATGACAGATGTCTTCTCAATCATTAAAGTTTTCAAACTACACATTAAACTTAGTTCTGGTAGAAAGATCAAGTCCTTAATGATAGATAATAAAGAAAAATATATGGACAATAAATTTAATGCATTTTGTAAGCAAGTTGGCAAATAAAAAAAGTTTGCTATTATATAAAATCCTCAGTTAAACAGAATGTTAGAGCAAATGAACAAATCTTTGTTAGAAAGAATAAGAGTAATGTTGAGAGATACAAGTCTAAATAAACTTTTTAGGTAGAATTAGTCAACACTGCCTATTATATAGTGAATCAAATTCCATCAATTGTAATTATGTTGAAGACACCAATAAAGTTGTGACTAGAAGCCAACGAATTATTTTAGCATCTATATAATTAGCAGTCCTATGTGCATAATATATAATGACGAAGAAACCATAAACTTGGATTTAAAATCTAAAATATGCTTATTTTTAAGATATACTGAAGGAATGAAGGAGTATTGCCTATGGGATCCCATTACTTATAGATTATTATTTGCAAGAATGTCACCTTTATAGAAGATAAATTACAATAGGAAGAAGAAGATAACGTTACTTCAAAAAAAATAGAGATTATAATACATGTGGAAAAATAATTTCAACAAAATACTTCTTTTGAAGCAGTATTAGAGGAAGATTTTCAAGACTTAGTTTATTTTAGAACTCTAGAAGTTCTTCAATCAAATCACATAAAAGACTACTAAATTGGTAGTCATATTATATAACAGAGGGAAAAATAATATATTGCGTATTAACAGAGGGTAGGGAGTCATTGACTATCTAAGAAGCACCAAATGATCTCATGCCTCTTAGTTGGTGATATTAATATAGAAAAGTTGAAGTTCTTTATGAAATATCACTTGGGAACTTGAATGGGCCTTTAGTGTTACCCCCTAATTCTTATCGTGATTCATTAACTTTGGCCTCCACACTAAATCCCTACCTACCCAAAATTTGAGGCCTATCTGCTTATCAGTCATTTCTAGTACATGAATCCTCTCTTTTATAAGGATGGACATATCTTTTGTCTATAGAGGAAGCAACTAGAAGGCAGTTGTACTCTCTAACTTGCACCATAATTGGAACATGATGCTGCCAATTCATTCAAAGATTTGCTTTTCTAAAGTAGGAGAATTATGCCTAGCAATCTGTACTAGAACGATAGATAGTTTGCAAACATTCTCTATTGTTATGTTAAATGCCTCAGTTGTAGAGGTTGTATTGGACTTTAATTCTGAAATTTTGTTTATGTGAACAACGTCATTTGGTTGCGATGATTTTGGATTATTGTCAATAGGAGAGTTAGATGAGAGTGAGGCTACCCTCCCGAAATTCTCAACTATTTGGGATACAAAACCTTTATTCTTTACTATTGTAGAGACTTCTTCTTTCCTTGTACATGACATCAGATTCCAATAGGTAAGTCAAAGTGTTGGTGTCAAACTAGAATTTGGGCATGCTAGGAAAATATTCTCTTAGAATTTATTCATAACTTCTTCTCAATGATATAAGTGTGGCTTCATAAAACTTAAAAGATGAAATTCTAAACTACCAAAATGTTAAAATATATTGAAATTGGGGTTCAACTAAAGAAATAATTTGATTTAAACATATAGAAAGTATAGGTTTTAGAAGAATTTTGAGACAAAGGAAAAATGAATACACAATATAAAGAAAACTAAATAATAACAAGGGATTTTGATTGTTTTGCTATGTATATTTGAGGTTGACATTTCTAGAGATTGTGTATGATGTGTCTCTTACTATAGTACTTGTGAATTTATATATATTTTTTCTTAATTTTAGGAAGTTTTCCTCACTTCCCATGCTCTAGCTCACTTCTTGCCATTATTCTCTTAACTTCAGTCTAAGAATCTCCCTTTTAACTTTTTAACTTCTAGGTCACTTCTCACGTTCTCTATCGTGTCTATTACCTATTTCGAACATTTTCATCCTTTATGTTTTGGACTTATGCCATCTATGAATTCTCTAGTTAAACATTTACTAGACTTTTATGTTTCGGGCTTCTTTTATTTGTAATGTGGATTTCCTTTTAGCCTATCAACATTTGGTGATTGTTGAAAGAAATATTGAGGGAAATTTAGATTTATATTATTTGCACACTGTTGTTTTAAACATCTTTACCAAGCCTTGATAGCAGTGATATGGGTATCATTCCATACTAGTCGAAATCGGTCGAAAGGTACTGTACCGGTATTGCCCCTTTTAATACCAAGATACTGGTCGGTATTGGCTGATATTTGAAATACCGATAAAATATTGGGTAGTACCGTGAAAGTTGATAAGTATAGGGACTAAATAGCATATTTTTTTAAAATAAAATCAATCCCCTAACTCTGTTATTTCTTTCTTTGTCTCTCATATGCATGCCACTTTCTGTCTCACTCTCATTGCTGCTCATCGCCACTGTACCTCCCCCCGCTTGCTCCACTCTAGTCTCTACCGCCTCACTAAGCCTTACTGCGCCTCTGCTCCTTCCTACTCATCTTCCATAGAAACCAGATCTGGTTTTCACCCAACCTGAATCTAACCCACCAAAAACCCAACCTGACCACCAAATTTGTGATATTTTTGGGTGCAGTTTAGATTATTCTGCTCCTGAAATTGAATTGCATTTGTAAATTGTGATTGTGAGGTTGTGAATGGTTGGAAGTTGGTAAATTTTGTGAATGGTTGGAGGAAGTTGGAATTCAATTGTTGTGATTTGTGAATGGTTGGATTTGGATTCAAATGGAATGGACGAAGTGTGTTGTTTATTTGTTGATTGATGTTGTTTTGTTTATCTGCTTGGTTTGGAAATTAGAAGTTCATAATAAGTCACGACCTCAGTATTTAGAATTTGATTGGATTAGATTATTACAATTTACAATTACAACCAAATTATAAATAAATTAAATAACAAATTAAATCAAATTAAGCCTATCTATATAATTTCAATTTGATTTAAATTATTTGGGCGAATTTAGTGTACATATTAAGAATTTTTATTGAAATTCTTTTTTCAAATTTAATTCAATTTTAACTTTAATTTAGATTAGTTTGAATCTTTTCTTAATTCATAATTTAAGAAATTATGTTTTTATAATAATTGAAGACGACATATAATAAAATTTATTTTGAATACAAATCTGAATTAATAATTAAATTTAATTTACTGATTTTAGAAATAATGAATTAAAGTTATTCTGGGTAGATATGTTTCCAATCTAGTATTTGAATATGACACACGAGATCATTACCCAATCACAATTATTTTTTATATAATAAGTCATACAACAAACTAAATCATAAGGCTAATTTGAAATCAACATTCTTGGTTATAAGTAGGTGATGTCTAATTTGAAATCAACATTCTTGTTTATAAGTAGGTGACGTGGTTATATTAATGAATAAATTAATACAAAATGAGTTAAATTGTGCAATTCACCAAGCTTTAAGATGAAAAGCAAATGTAGGTTCTAGACCCCTAGATCAATGTTACCGCCCCATTATCTTTATTTCAGAAGCTCAGGGCCAAATGTAGGTCGTAGATATTAAATTAACATGCAATTATGCAAAAGATTATATACGCCAACGAATAGAATATAGATCTTATCTTGCAATCCTCAACAGAAGGGAGATGCATGTAGTTTCGCTTTGTACCAGTTGTGTTTATCCTACTGCATATGAGCTTACGCTGAGTGTCCGTTCTTTGGTAAATTTAATCAAAACAATCTTTTAATTTATCTGTACAGCTTAACACAAACAAAAGGACAACGACAAGTGCTCTTTCCACGCAATTCTAACTCTTGTTAAGATTAAAGTTGCCATTATTCTATTTTCTTTCGGCACAACCTCACAAAACCCAATGTGAAGAACACTTTTAAATCAATAATGATCGATGTTAAATCTAAGAGTACAACCTCATAAGATGAATGATATATTTTATAAATATGCTTATGCTATTATTACTATATCAATATTGATAAATTGTATTTAAGCTTTGTTATTGCATCTAAGTAGAAACTATGCAAATTTCTTGTTCTTATTCTTTATTTTTAAAAAGGTAGATTACTATCTTTTATCATTACAACAAGTATGATTGGAAGTTCCTATATGTCTTGTCTCTTCATAGTCCCAATCTCTTACAACCAATTATAATATTAATACGAACACACCAGATTAAGATCATGTCAACAATCATGCAGCTGGAAGCTGCCTATCTTGCTAGCAACACCAGTGAAAGTTAAAATTTCTTTCCGCATCAATAACTAACATGTGGTTCTACGTAGTAAATTACATATTTTACAAGATGATCATGACAGTTTGATTCATACTCACTTCGGAGGAAAACTTTAAGAGTATGAGTCGTAAAGTTTAAGTTGATGGGTGAGATTTATTCAAAAATTACATATTATTTAAACATATTTTCTGTCATCAAGTGTGGATAAACACATGTATCATAGATTTACTAACAACGACAACATACTATAAAAAAACAAGGATGGTGCAATTTGAACTCAAAACCTAGAATCCAAAAGCTGTTGATTTTGACAAGGGTGTTGGAGAGGTGAAAAGCCCGTCAACTTTCATCTAAACTACCTCAACTTTTACAGTGGTCATAGTCAGGATGATAAATTAAACTTAATGGAACAGCATCGTGCGACACAAAGTGAAACAATTCAAAAGATTTTATCTAGCATTACATTACTTAGTACTCCAACGTACGTAATGTTCTCTAAATTACTTATTTATTGTTAGTTTAAACATCGTAATAACATAATAATCTATTGTTGATACTACTATACACCCCTTAATTCCATCAAACATGGCCCAAGTTCTCAATAATATGTAACAGGCCCTGAAAAGAAAGTGTTAAAAATTTGGGTTAGGATCTAATCCTACCTATAGTCAAATAATTACGAAACATTTTGTTTAATTTTCTGAAATCTAAGATCACTTTAAATTTTATAAAATAATTAACAAGTAAATTATAATAAAATAAGGACATAAAGGTAAACGGATCTACCGAAAAGAGCAAACTTGCCAATATCGATTAGCAAATAACATTTTCAATGAGATTAGAGCTCTGGTTATTGCGAAAGAAATAACATAGAAACTCAGAACTCATATGCAATCACTTTGGAGGTTTTAATGCAAATTTGTGTTTATATAGTTTAATTGGGTTATGATTTAGCCATTGTATTGGGTAACTTTGGATTCCAACATGGAATCCTTCCTTTAAATTTGTACATAGTTTTATCATAGTCAATGAAGTTTCTTTAAGTTAAAAAAAAAAGCGCATGAGTTGTAATTCGTACTTTATTATCAAGTTTGATCATTTTCTTGTAATATCTTTCGAACTATTTCTAAAATTGTCTCATCTCAACCATTACTGTCTTATAAGTGTTTGACCTCTAACGGTATCAACAAAATATGTCGAGAATTTTGTAATTATTACAGAGAGAATTAGGCAAAAAGTACTGGCCCCCTTAATGCTTAAGCCTATATGTAATAGGTTTTAGACATTACAGTAATTTGATTTCAATTAAATTTTAATTAGAATTATAAATAATTTTAATTAAATACTAATTATGCCCAAATAAGATCCAATGTCTAAGAATTTCTGAAATCAATTCTAGTCGAGAACAATGAAATTTTCTCCCTAATTATTTTAAGATGATGGATCCTATATTCATCACATAACTACTTCCATATAGTTTATAATTTATCCATTGACTCCCGACTGTGCTATCCTTAACTAGAATATGTCATATGTAGTATCAAAACATAGTAATCCATATATAAGATAACTTTAGAGATCTCAAGTCAAAGGATCACTTATATAATTATTACAATGAGAATTTTCATAGACATATAAGTAGTGTACCAAATGAATTTTTCATTTGAGGTCAATTCTGTGAACTTATTTTCTAACAAGCACCCACATATTTGTTTAAAATACGTCATTCATAATGAAAATCATAATGTGGGATAGTCTTTTTATGCTTTATTAATGTTTAGTCTTAATAGAATAATGATTTGAAATATTTTAGGCATAATACAAGAATACAATATGAATATCATATTTATGATCTCATCATAATTTCACTTGTAATGTATGTTTATCCTATGAACTTTATTATATACAATTGAATATGTATAAAATAAAAAATGTCTTTAAATTATTTTTTACTGAACTACAACCAACTGATTGATAGTAAGGTATACACTAACAATATCTTACTTGCATTAATCCAATTGTTTAAGTATTTTATATCAAGTAACGATACAAAGATCATACTACTACTGGGACAGTGACTTAATGAGAGAATTCTACAAAATTCTCTATAGTGAGTACTTACTTAAATCTTACAATTTTCATCTTAGTTATCATTATAATTAAAAGAAACTGGCTAGTACATCCTTGGATCTTTAATGAGACCTTAGCTCTTTTTGCATGCCCAAAGGCTTTAGTGTTCAATAGTACATTATTATCTTGAAAAATGCAAGGAACTATATCAAGTTTATTAAAGAACTTATTAATCCAATTAATCATTTCCACTAAATAAAAATGTATTATGGCTTAATTAGTATCTATTACTACATTGGAACCTTTTGTTCTTAAAATGATGCTATTTTAAGTAAAATAAACCTTAATTAGGATTTACTTCTAAAGTTAACATTCATATAAATTTAAACTCAAATATCAACTTATATATAGAATAATGGATATCTTTAATACTTAACAAGAATTAGATATCTCAACTATTAAACATCTTTAATGCATTATCTATATAATTGGACTTTGAAATATTGGTAAACAACTTCCATTTTATCTCTATTGATCTAATTTCCATAATTAAAATTGTTCTTGGACAATTATATTTTTAACAATTGGAAAATGAATTATTGTTCTTTATGAGCAATATGTCTCTATATACCTCTATATGTCTCTAAACATCTAATGTATCAATAAAGGCACTAGTTTTAATTGGATATATTGTCAGGAGGTTTGAATTTTTAAAATTTTATCTTACTTCCATTACTTATCTTAAGAACCATTTTACTATAAGTGTACATTGAAACAAACAATTTGTACAATGGGTCTATAAGAATATATCCAACCTTTTACATATCTCATAACTATTTATTATCCAATTTAGTTCTAAACTTAGTGGATAATATATGCTTCAACTAAGTATCACATCTTTAAATCATTATTTTTGACTCTTTCAAAAACTTAGGTGGTGTTTGGTTTCGTTTTATTTTTTGGTTTTTCGTTGTTGTTTTCATAAAAAATAAAACAACCCTTGAAAACTCGTTTGGTAGAAATTATTTTCATTTTTTGTTGTTAAAAATAAAAAAACTGCAACGTTTTTTTGAAAACGTAAAAAAGATGTTTTCGTGTATTTTTAAAACGGGTTTTCATGTTTCACAAAAACTAGTTTCCTTCGCCCCGACTATATAATCTTCTGCTTCTTCAGCCTCTTCTGCTGTTTCTTTGATGTCTCTGCATATAGAAATCAACGAAACTATCATCTTCATCGTCTTCTCAATCTAAGCGTCTTCTGCTATCTATCTCTCTTCCACCGTTTACTTCTTGGTTGAAATTTGTTAAAATCTCACTGCTGCTTCACT
>JANSVB020000188.1:1554930-1567641 GCA_025504935.2 Erythroxylum haughtii
TTTTGCTAATTTTTCTCAATTAATTGAGAAGGAATTAGAACAAAGGGAATAAATGAAAGTTGAAGCCTATTAAGTTATCTTTCCAATGCCACTAATATTGCAATTTTACGAGCCTTTTGCACACCAATTTAAATAAATATTCAATAATAAAATATAGTATTCATGGACACATTCAATTAAGTCAAGACATTAGTTAATAAGATTATAATCAAGATTATAATAAACTTAAAGAATTCAGTTAAAAATTTAGTCAACCCATTCCCACACTTAAATTGGACATTGTCCTTAATGCTCATAATATAGTTAAATATGCAAGTGCACGGTTGTTTGGTACTTTCCTGATTATGACAATTTTTTAAATTTGATCCATCCAATGCTAACTTATCCTTACAAAATAAAAGAAAAGAAAGGATAAAAAGAAATAAAGATAACACAAAGAAGATAACAATAAAAATATCATTAAGTTTAATGTTCAAAAGGACAAAATGAGTGACGAAAAGAAAATTAAACATGCACCAAAGATAAATAAAAAGAAAAAAGATGCAAATCAAAACATTTAAAGCATCGCGTTATTATGGTTGATCTGACGAGGATGGGTTCTTCTGATGCTGATCTTGGGTACTTGGAGGAGCTGTATATGAGTTGCCCTTGGAGGAATCGGATAAGCAATGCCAAGATGGTTCGTTATTGATTCCATCTACTCTCTCATCCGGTCTGATGAAGTCTCAAGCCTACTCATCCACTCTACAAGTTCTGCTTGTTGTCTCTCCAGCCAAGCTATAGTCTACTGGTCTGGGTGATACTCCTTCGGTGCTCATCCCCCTGTTCGTGATAGTGAGGACTACGACTGCTCTAATGTTGATGGCTCATCGGGTTCCCTTGTAAGTCGGTATTTGCATCCCATGGGTCCCCGACGTTGACAAACAAGTGCATATTATGCATTATATTCAAATTTAGTGCCTCTATAGTTGTCATCTCTAGCATCAGTGGTAACTGATTAAAAATTCCCATCCCATGTCATAACCTTGTCACGTATGGTCCAACATAAATTGTTATGACCTTCTTGTCCTCACTTTGGCACTGGAAGAACTGCACGAGAGCACGTCCCAAATGTATAGTCACCCGCTCACTCATGCCTCATTGGTAGAAGACATCCATATTATCGAGTACTCCTTAGCTATCACCTTAACCACTCAACTTATGATTCAGAATACCACGTATGTACTTGACTGCTGGACTGCGCAATGTCGAAGGTTTTGACATACATGGGTTGTAGTCGTCCTCAGTGCTGAGCCTACTTTAAAAGTGTTATATAGGCCACCTGTATGGCAATTCTATACATAATTCTCGATAATGTAGTGTCTCCATATATTCTTGGTCGTATAGTCCCTATAGTCCTATGGTGATGGACAATTAAGTGATGCTCATCTGATTTCTCTCTCCCATCAGTCGAAACTGAATCGTATTCGGGTGATCCCCATCGTAACTTCCCTTCTCCATAGAAAATGTGGAGAGGACTTCCAGATTCAACTCTCCATAAGATGGTTCCACAATTTCGATAAATTAGGACCATACTCCGACCTCCACCAGCTCCCTCACTGGTTGGATTAAGCTGACCTGCTCCAAGGCCTCTCGGTCAATATACTAGTTGACTCCAAATTTCTTATCTTTAAGTCATTGATATTGCTCTTCTTAAGCCCCACATTGAACACAAGCATTTGTGGCCTCTCTAGGGGCCGGGCGGTATAGAGGACTCACCTCGATGCCTCCTTCTTGGAGTCTTTATCTCTCGCCATATGCATGGCATCTTTTCTTGAAACGTTTAAATCCAATTTTAAAGAAACAAACTTATCGATCCCTATGCCTTACTTTTCTCCACATTTAATTTCGATTATGCTTCAAATGCACTAATTGCGAAAACCAACTAATGAAGAAAAACTAAACAGGAAAAGATTTCCGATTTAAAACAAACAAAGACCTAAACACTAAAACAAAGTGGATTAAAAATTGCTAGAAGACTATTTAATTCCAAATTTAAAATTAGAATTTTATAATTAACAAATTAAAAGACTTAATTGTTAAAAGACACTTCTAATGCTAACATTGGAATTAAAATTTTGAAAAACAAAATTGTACGAAATTAGCAATATCAATCATGACACCTATGAAATTAAATACAAGCCTATACTTAATCAGCGTCAAAACTAACTAACTAACCTAATTGACACAAAAACATCGCAATCAAAATACAAAAAATAGCAAAATGTTGAATATTGTCTCAAAGAAAGACAGAAATGGAAGCTTACAAAGTCAGAAATTTTGCCTTCTTAAAGTCAGAAATTGAAACTTCTTTCAGTGATTGTTGACTCAACAATGGAGGCTTGCTTTTCATAGATTTCGATGGTGCAGCTGGAGGCTTTAACACCCATTAAATTCTCTATAAAAGAGAAGCCACAATTACGAAAGAGAAGGAGGAGAGAAGAAAAGCATAAATTTTCTGCAGAAGAAGAAAGCAGAGTCGCTCTAGTATGAGAGAGAGCAAAATAAGAGAGAGAAATGAGAGAGTAGTTCTGGAGGGAGAGAGAAAAAATTATTTATATTTTTTGTTGTTTTCTCTTTTCTAATAGGAGTGTGTGAGCTTGGGTTAATTTGGGTCTTTGAAAAATTGAGTGATAAACACTATTGTATGCTCTCATTGATTATAGTGAAATACTCAGTCGTTTCCAAACTGGACGTAGACATTGTCGAACCAGTATAAAAATCTTGGTGTTCTTATTTTTGTTTTATTTTCACTCCGAATTTATTAACGTTTCCACACAACAATGCAAGTGTAAAAAGTTTGCAAAGCTTCAGCCTACTATGGAGGTACACTCAAAAATTTAGATTAGGGATGGTGCTTCTCTTTTTTGGTATTCAAACTGGTACTCTACAGGTGTTTTGGTTCCAAATTCAGCCACTCCCACTTGGCCAACTTTGCATCTTAATCAGGCATATATGGATGGTTGTTGGTAGACGCATTTGTTTGACATGGATTTGTCTTTAGCTCTTGTCCAGGAAATTACTTCCCATAACTTTTTCTTTTCAGAGAATTCGGATACTGAGGTCCGGGGTCCAATATAGTCTGGTTTATTCACAGTCGCATCGACTTTTAATGTTGTTCACCAAACTCAAGTGTACAATGTTGATCTTACGGGGTTTTGGCGTCCGGACATCACCTTGAAAAGTTCTATATTTATGTGGTGTCTCACCAATTACCTTCTTCCCTTTGGAGAGATGTTGCAAACAATCGATTTTAGCCTGTCTTCCAAGTGCCCTTTTTACCTATTCTTGGAGTGTTCTAGGGCTAGGTATCTATGGTCTTATTTCTTTGATCTACTAGACATCCCTTTGATGGAGGATTTGTGGGATTGTTTTCACTTATGTTGATCTACTGCTTCCCCTTTCCAGCCTCTCTTAAGTCTGTTGCCATCGGCAATTATTTGGGTTCTATGGAAGGGTCATAATCTCTAGTTATTTGAAGGCCGAACCATCCCCTAATCTCGCCTTTTGATTATGATTTTTGAACAGCTTAATCAGTTCATGCTCGTTCGACTGCTTCAACTTTCCTTCCAGACGTGGACTAGGCTTTGACATCTCAGTTTCCTTTATTTGCAGAGGGTGATCGCCTGACCTATGATTGTCTGTTTGACACGGCCATTGATGTACAAGCTTAATTCCGATGGTTTATCTTTGGGAAACCCAGGACATTCAGGAGCTGGCATTGTCATTCGTAATTAGCATAAGGATGTGATTCGAGCAGCCTCACAATTTTTAGGACATTGCATGAGCTTGGCAGCTGAGACTCGAGCGTTACTGCATGATCTTCTCATGTGTCGTGCAGCAGGACTTAGAATGGTTCAGCTGGAGTCGGAGTCAAAGTTGCTAGTGGATTTTCTCACTTCATCTGTTTCTTGGCCATGGCGGTATAACTCTTTGCTACACAGGATTTGGACTACATCATTAAGGGTTGTCATTCAATGACACATGTGTATCGCCAGGAGAATTCAGTTGCTGATTCCTTGGCAAAGCATGCCTCATCAACGCAAGCTTCACAAGAATTCACTTTTGTAACACTTCCACAAGAGATTCGTGGGTTAGCAATCCTAGATCAACAGGGATGTTTTTAGGAATCCCACATCTGACAACTATAAGAGTATTCAATAATTTATAATAATGTGTAAACCTATCTCTCTTGAGCTAATTTTTGGGGGTGAGTTAGGCACTTATAACATGGTATCAGAGCCAGTTTGTCTCGATAGTTTGGAGCGGTGCCCGGTTATATCCCTTTTTTCAATATGTCCATTAGATGTCCAGTCCTGCTCTGGACTAAGGGGGTATGTCAAGAATCTCACATCGGACAAGTATAAGAGCATTCAACAATTTATAATAATGTGCAAACCTCCTCCTCTTAAGCTAGCTTTTGGGGGTGAGTTAGATCTTCTAACAGGTGTCCCTATGTACGACACTCTACATAATTGTAATCATATCTTTTTTCTACAATTTTTAATAAAAAGGGTAGCCTCCCTAGCAAAAAAAGAAAAGTGATGTTATTTTTTGTATGGAATCATAGTATTTTTTGTATGAAATTATAAGAGTTTCAAATGTTAATGCTTGTAGTGAAATTTGGTGTTGTATGCAACAGGTATAAATAAAAAACTATTAAACAAGTGTATTATATTAAATACGAAATTTTCTTTTTTGCAGACCCTATTTTGTGTTGAAGAGCATCGTTCATCCTTCTTCTTTGTAGTATGTGGTTGTCTGTTCATCTAGGTAAGTCGTCCAACTAATGTCTACAATATATGTTGCTTTAATAGTACGAGTATTTGTTTTTAGATTTTGTGTGAATACAAAGGAGGTCTTGATTTTGTGTTGTTGTTTAGAATATTCTTATAATCATTAATGAGTTTTTATGTTCTTCTTTAATAGTCTATGTACTTATGTTTGGGCTTTGTTTGAATCATTGATGAGTAGATGTATGAATTACAAAAGTATTTACTATATATGGCATGAGTTTGAGATCTTATGGATGATCCAATGCGTAATAAACCCCTAGAATAGTATATAGCCTGAAAATCCATAATGCAGCTCTCATGAAGCTTATCGATGAAAAATCCCATGAGTCTAGGAGTCACAGCTTTCTCAATTCACATGGCATAACAATGCTATGTACTATAATGATTGTTTAAAATCAAACTTTGGAAATAAACTTTTAGGTGACTAATTCAAACATGAATACTTAAACTTCATTGTAATTAATTGAAACTTAGTATTAACATAAGAAATTTATAGGTTTAATAGACATGACAATTCGTTTCATAATAAACTGTTAGGACGATATATAGGCTGAAAATCAGTGATGTAGCTCCCATGAGGCTTATCGGTGAAAATTTATACGAGCCTAGGAGTTATAGCAAGAACTTGCTTTCTCGATTCTTATGGTATAACAATCCACGTACCATAGTGCTTTATTTAAAATCAAACTTTGGAAATGAACTTATAGGTGATTAATTCAAAAATAAATACTTGAACTTCATTGTGATTAAATGAAACATAGTATTAACATAAGAAATTCATAGGTTTAATAGACATGACAATTCTTTGCATGATAAACTGATAGGATGATATATAGGCTGGAAACTAATGATGCAGCTCTCATGAGGCTTATCGGTGAAAAATTATATGAGCCTAGAGTCACAACGAGAACTTGCTTTCTCGATTCATATGGTGTAACAATGCCACGTAACATAGTATTTGTTTAAAATCAAACTTTGGAAATGAACTTGTAGGTGATTAATTCAAACATGAATACTTGAACTTCATTGTGATTAATTGAAACTTGGTATTAATATAAGAAATTCATAGGTTTAATAAACAAGACAATTCTTTGCATAATAAACCCCTAGGATGGTATTAGGTTGAAAACCTATAATGCAGTTCCTATGAGGCTTGTCGGTGAAACATTCCATGAGCTTAAGACATTGAGAACTTGCTTTCTCAATTCATATGGTGTAACAATGCCATGCACCGTAGTGCTTGTTTAAAATCAAACTTTGGAAATGAACTTGTAGGTGATTAATTCAAACATGAATACTTACACTTCATTGTGATTAATTGAAACTTAGTATTAACATAAGAAATTCATAGGTTTAATATACATGAAAATTCTTTGCATAATAAACTCCGAGGATGGTATATAGGCTAGAAACCCATGATGCCACTCCCATGAGGCTTATTGGTGAAAATTTCCACAAACCTAGGAGTCACAGCGAAAACTTACTTTCTCAATTGATATGTTTAAAATCAAACTTTAGAAATAAACTTGTAGGTGATTAATTCAAAAATGAATACTTGAACTTCAATGTGATTGCTTGATGGAATGTTGGATTTAATGCAAGTATGTACTTTTTTTACCTTCTTAATGTCAATTTTTACAGGACATTGGTTGTCATATTGTTTTATTTGAATGATAGATACTCACATATGTTGTCTATCAATTAAGTCATCCAACTTTTGTTTATATTTGAAATATTTTTAGAATAATTGATGGCTAGATGTATGAACTACAGTTCATTTGAAAGGTTATTATGAGTTAGAATGTGTTGATTGTCTAATCACTAATGTGAAATTGGTTGTGATTGATCCGCATCCAATGAGAGAGTTGTTAAGCTTGAGAGCACAGTAGAGAGGCTGGTAACTAAATTACAACAGTCGATAGAGTATATAGCTCAGCTTCGTAATAGAGTAGATGAGTTAAAGGGGAGGGGCAATACCTCATCGCAACAGTTAGAGCATCCACATTCACCAACTACATATCTTAGTTGTAGCTACTCTAAAGTCATTTTGTATGAATTAGATACTTATTGTTGTAGATAATAGTTTTTTTATTATCAATTAAGATAATTTTACTTTATATTATCAATCAATTTACTGTTTATAAAAATTAAATGTAGAAAAAATCAAAATATTATCAACAGATAACTGTAGAAATTAATTATCAATCATAAGATTATCAATTAAAATTAAAAAGTCAAAATCTTGTCCGTCACTAAATATAGCAACGGGCATCCTAAATCGGTCGCCAAATTTAGCGACATGATTTTTTTTAATTCTGTTGCTAAATTTGGTGATGGATTAGAAATAGTCCGTCACTATGGATTAGAAATTTTTTGTCTCTAATCGCTAAAGATTACCTACAGTTGTTTCTCTGATAACTCATTCCTTCGGTAATTTCTATCGCCGATAAAAAATCTTTACATTCTTTCGGTAATTTCCTTCGCTAAACCCCATTTTTCTTGTAGTGTCAGTATCTAAGACATACTTTGGTTTGGTTATAGATTTCATAAATTGTTACTCCTTATGTGGACAATGTGCACCCATCTAAATCGTAGTTCCTCTTTGTGTTTGCATAACCACCAAAGCTTCTTTCCATAAAGACCTTGCTCATCATCTTTGTAGACATAATACCTAACCAACTTGAGTCTTTTGAAGAGAAAACCTTGGACCATTTCACCTTTGTAACATTACTATGGTTACTTGTTCCCTTCCAAAGAAACTACATTAGCTTCCTGTCGATCTCATTTAGAATGCTTTTGGGGAGTGCAATATGGTTTAACCAATAAGTTACTAGGTTGTTAAGTATAGAAGAGACTAGTTGAAGTCCTATAACTTGGAAATTGGTTGCACCAATAGGTAATCCTTTTTGTTAAAGAAATATCCATCAATACGTTGCAATTTGTAGCACTAATGTTCTTATGTGATATAGGCACCTCCAAATATTTAAGAGGCAATTTAGCCTAATTTATTCTCAAATCCAAAGCCCTTGTAGGTACATCCGAGTTGACATTAACTGACAAGTAGAAGCAAAATTATAAAGGTTGCATATTAAGTTTGATACTATTTTGAAGCTCTTTAAGGAATCTATTAGTAGGTTAATAGATGGTCTATTAGCCCTACAAAATAGAATAATATCATCTGAATAATCTAGGTGAGAGACTTTGATACATTTGCATTTGTAATATACTTAAATTTAAAGTTTTTGGGTATGTTCCTCTCTAATATATATGACAGCACCTCTATGCCAAAGATAAACAAATAGGGGGATAGTGGCTCCCTTTTCCTTAGTCCTTTGCTTACCCTAAATAACTTGGTTAGTTCACCATTTACCAAGATAGCAAAAGATGATATGGGGATACATTCTTTTATCCAATTCCTGAACACAGTTGGATACCCAACATCGTATTTTGATGATTAATTTCCAACTAATTGAGACATAGGCCCTTACAAGGTCTGTTTTTAGTGTACAACTTTTCATGGAAGAGTTGGAATTATATCCTTTTAGTAAATCCTAACAAAGTGGAATGTTATTACCAATGGTTCTCCCTTTCACAAATGCATTATGTGCTAGATATATTATCTTCGTTAAATTGTTCCTCATCTTGTTGGTCAAGATTTTAGCAATGATCTTGTAGACTATATTACAACAAGCAATAAGTCTAAATTCCTTATTCTTACTTACATTATCATGCTTAGGAATACGACTAATGTATGTTTTATTTTACTCCTTCAAAATTCTCCTGTTTTGAAAGAACTCCATTACTGCTTGATGATACTCTTACCCATGATATCCCAAGTTTGTTGAAAAAATATTCCATTAAGCCCATCAAGGCCGGGATCCTTATTAGGATGAATGAAGAATAATGTGGCTCTTATTTCTTCCCTGGTGATCTCTTTAATTAGATATTGTTTGTCCTGATTTGAGATGGATTTCATTCCCCCAATATGTCTTTTGGTATTTCCTAGACTTCCAACTTAGAGCCAAACTACTTCCTAAATTGTTCATATCTAATCCTTTTAATATTTAGCTAATCAAAAATCTATTTCCTTCTTCATCAGTCAAGAATTAGATGTTGTTTTTGTTCCTTCTTGCTTTGATTGAGTTGAAATGATATTTTGTACATCTATAACCATCCTTAAGCTAGTGGATCCTAGATTTTAGGCTCAATTGAGAATTCAAATTCTTTAGGGTCTCTTTGTATTTGTTAATTAGGTATGCCTATTTCTTCTTAAACTCTTTGTCCCTATACTTATTCATTATCTATTTTTGGCATTTTAGTATTATCTATTTTTGACATTTTAGTGGCTCACTCAAGGCATTTTGCTTCAATCATCATAGGGTCATTAGGTCCACTTATTAGTTTCTTTATATTACTGTTGATAGCCTTTGGTAATGACAATGACTTTGGGACTCTTTCACTTCAACTTTCAGTCCATCCTATACAACTTCCTTAAAGTTGGGGTATTTCATTAGGGACTTATATAAAATTTCAAGACCAAAATGGATCTATGATACGATCTTTTATTTACAATGGAATGGCACTTCTGGTTACTAGTTATCATGCCCACGGTAAACGCTGGGTAGCCAAGTGCGGATCACGACACTATTATCTAAATACTCTATTAGTATGGGATTATGGTTTGAGGTAATTTGCTCTCTAAAGGTAGCTAAGCTTAGAGGGTAATGATGTAACCATTGTTCAATCACAAAGCATTTGTCTAGCTTTTTTATTATCATTCTCCCAGCTACTTGTTACTCTAGGTAAATAAGTTTCCATGGAACTTTAAATCAGTTAACCCTATAGAACATACTAGGCTTTGAAGTTCTTTATGGTTTTGATTTGACCAGTTTTACCTCCCCATGCCTCACTTGAATTTATTATGCAATTAAAGTCTCTTGCTATAGACCAAGGCACCCTTGTAGTTATTATTTCGTCCCACAATTTCTACCTTCAAAAGCCATGATTAGAAGCATATATTAATGTTATAGCTATTGAAATTCTTAAACTAGTGACAATCATTTCGCAATGGATCACTGTTTAGAACAACACTAATTAGTAATCTCCAACTTAGAAGGGTTACAACCAACAATAACTCTACCAATGAGGTGATTTTCATGATTATTCAAGACTCTCCAGTCTCTTCCCAGTAAACCACAAACACTCTCAATATGGTCTTACTTTATTTTGGTTTCTAAGAAACCAAAGAAAAGGCGTCTTAAGGTTTATATAATCTTTGATGGCTAGTTGTTTACTCAAGCCATTAAGACCTTTAACATTCTATATGATAGCTAACATTATTTCTTGTTCTTACCTATTTTTTCCCTCTAGGATCTCTTCGCTGCCTTTGAAATGCTTCCTATAAAACTTAGCTTAATTCCTAAAAGTTTCTCTTTTTTCCTAAATTGGGGTATTAATCTTTGTTTTCTTTTGCTTCCACCACATTCTATTTCCCTTTCCCTAAAGGAATTATTGTTTTATTTCCCTCTTCCTCCTATGTAACCCCATTGTCTACCTGCACTTTCACTGTGTGAATTACAATTGTAACCTTCATACTATTTTCCTTTCTTTTAAGGAGCTTAGTCCTTGCCCCCTTTAGCTTGCCTACTTGCTTCACTTCTTTGATTTTTGGTTTCCAAATATAAGTGACCTTCACATAGTCCTCCTCTAGAGTTTCATTAGTCTTCAGCTTCATTATCTTCAGCATATCTTGTAAATTACTTTTAATATTAACATCTATGCACACTCTTGTAAATCCTATCCTCTTCTTCATAGTAATATTCTCATCCATTCCTTATGGTTTACTGAGTTTAGGCAATGTAGCTCATACCTTTCACTGACTAATACTCTAATGGTAATATGTGGAAGCTTACCTATAGAAGGATTATCTCCAACGTGCTCCTTTCGAGGTTAATACCCGAATACTATCTTTTTGGGAAGATTAGATGTCTTAAAATATGTCACGGACCTATTTCAATTATTTTAAGGGCATTCTCTTCTAAGTTGAAATTGAAAATAAAGACCTCATCCTCATTGACCATCAAACTCTCTAGACCTATATTTTTCCAAGCTACAGTTGCCCACATTTGCACTAGGAAGGCTAATCTTTTCCCCAGGAAGTACCCAACAAAAGTAATGCTTCATTTCTTGGCTCACATCTAAAGAACCTCAATTGGTGGCAGCATTGGATCCTCTTCATTGGACTAGATAAATCTAAGCTTCTCAAAAGTTCCTGAGTCACCTACTATAGGACTCCAAAAAGTTTTGTTAGCTGACAAGGTTAGTTTTTGGTTCATTTATCCCAAAGAATAGGTGGAAAATTCTAAGGGTTTACAAGTGTTGATTAAGTTGGTAATGTATTTGTGTTTGAAGGCTTGGGGTTAGTAGATTGTGTGTTGATTTGGTTTGAAGGGTATATAGAGTTCATGGTATTAGTAATAAACATGTTGCTAAAAAAGTAAGGTTAATTGACCGGGGTTGATTTTGTTCAAAGGGAGGAGAATGGAAGTTGGTTGTTGGAGGTTAAAGGTTGAAGATTATTGTATTTTATATCATCAATTAGTTTAAATAAAATTATTAATAATTATTTGTATATTTTAAGATGAAAATACAAAAAGATTTGTTGTTCAATGACAAATATTTCAATGACAAATATTAAAGAAATTCTAAACTTAGTTAATGTAGAGTTTAAAAAGGCCCCCCAAGGCACAAAGCTTCTCGCTCTGTGAAGGTCATTAATTATATGCAATCTTCTCTTGGTATTTTACAAATAGGTTATTTCCATAACTTGAATTCATCACTTTTCATTCATAAAGGAGTAACCTTACCAATTACTTTAACGCTTCTCCTCTTAATGTAAAATTCAAATAAAAATAATTGAAGATTGTGTGATTAATATTAATAATTAGTTCAGATAAAATTTTTCAATAAAAGTAATTAATTTTTAAGAGGATAGCAAAAAATTATTTGTTAAATGGAAAATACTATAGACAATATAAGTTTATAAATTTGAGATAATTTTCTTTTAAAATTTATTTATTAAATATTTAAATTATATATCTAATTACATAAAAAGATTTCTATTAAAATTTTCTCATAAAATTGATTATTTACCCTAAAATAATATACTTAATGTGAAAGTTAAATCAACAAATCCAAACTGAAGGGCTTTGTAGAAAACATTAGGCCAAAACCTTGCAATGGATAGTATAGATGCATATTATAGGTTGATTATAGATATAGAACAATTTTAATTGTAAAGGCTATGATAAGAAGTAAATTAAAAAAAAAAGTTGCAGGTTAAAGCCAACAGCTCATAATCTTGACCTTTTGAAATTGTAGTTCTCCCAATGCCACTTCTAAGAAAAACAGAAAATATACGAATTTGATGAAACAAAAAGCAGTGTTTTGTTCATTACAAGCTTTGTAGGCCTTGTTTTCCAGAAGTATTCTTCGTTTTTTGGTGAACTGGTCCACTCAATTTTTTTTTGGTGATATGCGTAGGTTGCAGTAACTCATTCTTTCCTGTTGCTCTCTTTTCCCTCAACGAGTTTCTTCTGTTCTTGAACTACAAACTAACGGCACCAAGATTATTGACATACAACATATGCTTACTTCAGCTAAACTTCTACAACACACTGTCCTCGGTCTCCCACAGGCTCTCCACTCTTCAGCAGATAGAAGAAGACTAACTAGCAATGACATGTATGGAGGCAATATGTAATAGCATATATCTATCAACTTCCTTTTCAACCATTAAACAAATGGAAATGACTCCTACTGCCCAAAATTTTCACTTCAACTCCATTTAAGTCCAACTGACAGAACAAATCAAACA
>JANSVB020000188.1:1615136-1627608 GCA_025504935.2 Erythroxylum haughtii
TGGGTCATTCCATTCCATTCCCTTCCATCCCTCTACTCACATCCAAACATACCCTAATAAACAAAGACAGGTGAAGAAGAAATTAGAAGAAACATAACTAATAACTTACTAGAAAAAGAATTCTTTTTTAAGATGATTAAATGAAAAATATTTCAGTTAAAAGAATAATTAAAAAACAATAATAATTTAAAGAGATTAATACTTAACTTACAATTTTTAAATAGATTTTTTATGTGCTTTTTAAAAGATCCTAAATTTATTTCATAATTTACTGTTTCAAAATGATGTTGGAATTACTTAAATTGCATAAAAAATCTAAATATCGGTAAATAATATTTTGAATTATTTAAATTCTACTATTTCTCAAATAATATAATTATAAAAAAGAGGAAAACAGTAACATAACGAACACAGAACAAGAGGCGTCTTGGACTCAAGCGCTCGATCGATCACGGTGTTGTTTGTGGGATGGGAATGGCAGGGCTGTGAGATCAATCCAACCTCAGTTAGCTCACAGTCTCACTATATAACACAAAACATATCCTTTTGTTTCTTTACGGTTCCTCTCTCGTTATCGTGTTCTGTGCTGTTCTGTTGCGGTATTATTTTATCGTTTTCTGTTGCGGTATTATTTTATCGTTTTAGTAATAGTGGTCGGAGGGTGGACGGCGGCGGATATTAGAGCGTAGGAATGGCAGAATCATCGAAGGAAGAGATTTTCCAGCTAATCAAACGCTTTGGGGCTTATCTAACCATTAAGATGTCCAATCTCTTCTCTATCTCACTTCGCAACCTGGTAAGTGCAACCCACCTCTTTTTCTTACTTGTTTTTGCCTCGATCTGTACGCCTTTTTGTTCCTTTTGGATTCTTCATGTTTCTATTCACCCTGTTAATTTTTGGCGAATTTTGTGGAGTTTCTGCGTTTATTACTGTTTAGAGATCGATAATTTGGGTTATTAATCAAAATACTTTTTTTAAGGTATTTGATTGTTGGTCAAAATAATTTTTCTTGGAAAATACAGCATATGGTGCTGGGAAAGTTCATGAATTGTAATATCTTTGTTTTTATTTTGGATTCAGTGATTGTTCATTTTTGCTTAACAATGTCAACTGTAAAAGGTATTATTCAATCTTTAGCGAGAGTCCGGAGACGATCACTGTCAACTAAGTTCGTATCATGATTATGAATGGGTATTTTTGTTGTATTTTATAAGGTCTAATATTGTCTATTTTGCAGCTCACCATTACCCACTTCTGTTTAGCATCCTCTCTGTTGCTCTTAACATCAACTATAATTATAGTATGTTTTTATACCTGTTTCGGAGGACATTGAATTTTGAATTGTCAAAACTTAGCTTCTGGTTTGTAGGGCACGACAGTACTTAATGTTACCAGACTATGTTGCGGAGGAATTCAACTTGGTAGTTTAATGCCCAGTTGCTGTTTTTGTCTGTTGCTCATAAATGGTTGTATGCACTTGTATTATTTCTTATTTAGACATCTGTTGTATTCCAGCCTTCTTAAATGATGACTTATAGACCTCCTAAATGCAAATTTATCAGTCTTATCTGTTTTTGTGGAATTGCCTACATATATCTTCTGTGAGGGGTACTCTTGATGTGGTGTCAAAATACATTTGTGATTCATTACCATTTTCTTTTTGGTGATAGGATTCTCGATCAGTTGGAGCTATAGCAGGGTTTGCTGTTGCAATTGTTTTTACCTGGAGATTGTTGAGGTCACCTGCTGGGGGTCAAAGAAGGCAACCAAAACGCCAAAGTCCCACAACTGGAAGTTCTGGTGCCACTACTCAATCGAGTCCAAGTTCAATGCCTTCTGGAATTTGTTCTTCTTCTGAGGATTTGAGGGCACAAAATGTTGTTGATGAATTCTTTCAACCCGTAAAAGTAGTTTCTTTTTCCTATGCTAAACTACAGTTCCTAGAGATACAAAGGTTGTCTATTCTTATCATTCTTTGCCCTTCCTTTTCAGCCAACATTGGGCCAAATTGTCAGGCAAAAATTAAGTGAAGGGAGAAAGGTGAGAAACACTGTTTTAGACCTATTTTGATTATTGATTGGATATTTCTTTGCCTGCCTGCTGCCTTTTTTGTTAGCATCAGTGGAGGTGATATACTTCTTGATTTGGGATTATTTTATAAATCATGGGTCTGAGTACTTATTTGGTGGATCTTGGGTGACAGACAACTTTATCTATTTTGTGCTATTAGCTTAATCATTCTATTTGTTGGTTGCATTTTATTAACAATGAGAGTAAATGTTTCTTCATATAGTTATAATACATACTATAATAGGATACAACAAGGAAACCCAACTGTTTGGATTGACTGATTCTACCCAAATGAACCGCATAAGTTTTCTTATGGACAGTTAGTGAGTTCCTTTTGTAGAACAGAAAGGCTCATGTCCTAGTTGTAGTGCTTAAAACGATGCAATATACAAGGTTTAAATATTTACAGATTTTGAATCTCATTTTCTAAGCATAGATTATGTAAAAATGCAATATGGGGGCTTTGGAAAAGAGAGGCATTATTTGGTAGACCATCTGTAATCCATTGCATGACGTACTGTGAATTTCCTTCCTCTTGTTTAACTATGCATAACTGGATGCAATATGACTAATTTTTAATCATACTGTGTATCTAAATCCCTGTGGCATCAAGTGTATTTCTCTTGTTAAGTCTAGTTTCTTCAACTGCTATCTGAAGGTTATTTTGTGCTAAAGTAAGCAATCTAACATGTAGAAACATATTTCCTTGTTCTGCCTTTGCAGTCTTTTTCATTTTTGATATTTATGATTTAGTACTTCCAGGATTCTATATTATTTATGGTTTTTTGAGGTATCGATGTGCCTTTCGAAGCAATAAGCACACATATTTCTCTTCTTAAGAAAATGATTGCTTTTGAGGATCCCATGGATTTATTGTTGTTCTGTGTAGGTAACATGTCGTCTGCTTGGAATCGTCCTCGAAGAAAGTACTCCAGAGGAGCTTCAGGTCATGAGATAATACTGTTTTTAAATTAAATTTATTGTTGAATGGGGTTTGTATAGACTAACATGATTTGTCTTACAAACAGAAACAAGCAACTGTGAGGTCCTCTGTGCTGGAAGTGCTCTTGGAGATTACAAAATTTTGTGATCTCTATCTGATGGAAAGAGTTCTTGATGATGAAAGTGAAGTGCGTGCAGACACCATATTTAAACAGTATTTTGTTGTTACTTTTGGAAATTAATTTTTTCTGTCTTCTGTTGTTTGTGATGCCCTTCATCATGTTTCTCAAGAAAGTGTTTCATGTCACATTGTGCTTGGCATCTTGATGCACAATTCTATCTTCCAGGATATGCACTCAGTTATGGGCCTGCCTGAGTGTGCCATTTTTCATGAACTAAGCTTGACGTCTGACTGTTTTTTATATACATTTGGTACTTGGTCTCTATTTTTTTCCTAGCAGGTGTATTATGAGGATTTATTATGCTTTTTTGTGTTATATTAGTTCACATGTTAGTAGAGTTGTTTCAAACATATGAAATCAGTACTATGAAAATCTGTAGTTCATCTGCATTTAGTATATATGGTTAACCTGTGCTTCTTGATCTTATCAGTACTGGATTGCTGCACACTATTTTGTACTTGATGAATAACAAGTAGCAGTGAGATTATGGCCTATTTCTAAATTTACAACTGCAATAGGTCTTATTCTACCTTGCCGTGACTCTTATTGTGTTGAATCCCTGTATCCTTTCCTTCTACCTCAAATTGGTCAATTTCATATGCTTTATATGATCTTTGCTCATGTTGATTAGTTGTTGCCTAAAATGTAACTGAAAGTAATTTAATTCTGGTTAATAATGAGGTCAACTCACTATAGTGGTGTAGTTATTTATTTGTGTCTAGCTTTTTTTTTTTCCTTATTTTGTGCGATAGTTGTTAATGACTTGGATTGTTACAAGTTCTTGTCTTTTCTTTGTTCCTTCAATTGATTGATATATAAATAATTTTTTTCCTGTAATATTCTATGCAGCAAAAAGTTCTTGCAGCTCTGGATACCGCAGGTGTTTTCACTTCTGGTGGCTTGGTGAAGGATAAGGTAAGTCAAAAGTTGATCATGCAGAATACAGATACACATTCTTAGGTTGTTTTATTGAGTTTGTTGCTTCAAAACTTTGTTGTCAGATATGGTGTTGCTCTAGTTAGGCATATGAAGCATTCTTTTAGTAAATTTGATTGAGCATAATTTGTTTCAATCCATTTCATTTTATGCTGCTGGTGCTTGGAAACTTTTGGGTAATGTCTCAAAAATTGAGCTTAGAGATGCTAAAATGACCCTTTACTGAATTTGAAAAGCCTCATGTGTTGCAAAGTTATCACACTCATTTACTTATTTGAGTTTTGATTGGTGTTTACATAATGAAATCAACTTTGCTAAAATTTTTAATTTGTGCATTGTTTCCAAAACCTTCCATACCCGACTCAAAAGACTTGGTTTTTAATTGTAGAACATTTCTCATTTGTTTGTATGTTCCCCTTACGTCTATCTCGTAAGTCTGTAAATTATCTTATTTGTCTATTTTCTATAGCAACATATTCAATTAGTTATTTTTTTCCTGTTTACCTCTTATTCAACTTTTAACTCTTCAATGTTTATGTTTTGGCATTTGATGATTTGGGCATATTTTCAAAACATTGGTTTTGACACTTGTACATTATTGATGTATTATATATATTACTTTTCTGGATGGCCTGAAAAATGCTAATTGATCTAGACACTGAATGGAGCCATTTGGACTGGGTACCGGGCTGCAGAATGACCTAATGTTATGTAACAACAGATAGAATGAAATTTTTTAACTACATAGATTGATCAACAACAAAAAGCTGCAATAATAGAATATAAGTCCAGCGAGAGAGGATGCTGCTTTCACCAAGCATTTAAAGAGTGTCCACAATTTGAACAATTGAGTAATTAAAATTTGACGAGTATTTGTGAGTATTACATTCTCCTGTAATGTTTTCAACTGCAAGGCTAATGTAATCTGTTGTCCAGAGTTTTCGAAGCAATCTTTATATGTGTTTTCTTTTATGTAAATTGAGTGGTAAAGTTAATTGCTTGATTGACTTCACACCTTGGAGAACTCCCATTTTTTCCATAAAAAGTATCTACATGCCAACAAGAAATTGTTGCAAATTTGCTTCTGCATGAAATTCCAAGAGAGATGCTTTGAATAATTGAATACATGTAATTATGGCATAACAATTCCTTCCTCCTCACTTATCCTTCTTTAGAAAGATTGATAGCTAATATGATAGCTAGGGGCGTGGTAAGGATTCTGTGTTGGCATGTTGTCGTTTCCAAAGAGGTTTATTATTGGTTTTGTTGGGCAAGAAAGCTTGCTAGAAAAAGCTGATGTTAATTGCTTGCACGCACACGCACACGCACACGCACACGCACACGCATACGCACACGCACGCGCACAGAGACAGAGATATGTATATGCTGAAACAACTTGCGTATTCTTTTACATTTTCCTCTTTAACGCCATCATGTCTTAAGCCATGAAAAATGTATGTGCAGGTTCTCTTTTGCAGTACAGAGACTGGCAGATCATCTTTTGTCCGTCAACTGGAGCCAGATTGGCATATTGACAGCAATCCTGAAATCATCATGCAGTTAGCTGTATATATGCCTTTAAATGCTTTTCTATTTACATCATTTGTTTTCTTATTAAGATTTACCGATTCTATGATGTTTATACACCTTTAAACATTTTTCTATTTAAGTCCTTTGTTTTCTCTCGAAGGTTTACTGTTTCTGTTTGTATTTTGGTTTGTAAACGAAATGACTCGAACGTTAAGTTTTGGTTTTTTTTTTTTTTCTTAACAGAGGTTTATCAAATATCAGCTACACGTCTCGCACACAAAACCTGAACGGGCTGCTGCAAATGTTTTCAGCTCTCCATCATTGGAACAGTTCTTTGGATGCATGTGATGCTACAAGTGGTAAAACGTGCAAATATAATTTTGAATCTAAGGTATATTGGTCTCTCTGTTCCAACTGATTATATAGGACTGTTCTTTAGCCACACTCCTCCAGTTGTTGGGTTTCTCAGGAAAAGTTGTATTCCGTTCACCATTTCATGGTCGATGTTTCTATTAATTTGAAGCTTGTGCATTAGGTTTGTTCACATTGGAGTTCAGACTGAAAAGTTTAATTCATGTTTGTAATATATCGTTTTGTGCAATAATTTTGGAGCTCAAGACAATTTGTAAGGAAATGGTCTTATCTCGTGACACATGGCTTTTCTTTTTTTCTCTTTAGATCAACAAGTGCGTGAAGGCAATAGAGTTTTCCGGCTATGATAATAGAACTTCAAAAAATCAATCTATAGACGAGTCTTTAGTTTTTGGTTGTCTCGACAAATCGTTTTGGTGTAGTTTGACGTGTGTATTTACCAATTTATTATAGATGTCTTGAATTGCTTTTTTTAGTGTTCAATTTTTTAAAGATAAAACAATGGATTAATGCTAATCAACAAGAGGCAGTAATCCAGATTAATGCTAATCAACAAGAGGCAGTAATCCAGATTAGGCAATGGTCACTTATGCTGACAACAGTAGTCTTTAAAATAATTATAATTTTTCAAACTTTTGTAGTTATAAAATCAGGAGAACTAAACATTAGTTTTTTAGTTTCAAGTAATAAAATAAAAGATTAATTAATTAATTAAAATTAATATGAAAATAAATTAAATCAACTAAATTTAAATATGAGAAAGTCTAAGATTATCAAATTTCGATTTTAAAAAAAGATCTCTTTTGATTGTAACATTGATTTTTGATTTAAAGAGAATATTTTTATAATTTAAGCAGTTAGTTCGAAACATATTAAGATAGTCGTAATAAGTCTCAAATTTTTTTAAAATAATTGGTTTAAACTTAGTATTCAAATTAAAATTTATCATTTATTGACTGAGTGATAATATTTTATATCAAATAAATGATAGTGATAAATTTTGTGAAAAAGCGTAAACCCTAAATTAAATAATTAAGATAGTTACAACTGTTCAATTTAGTTTTTTTGCTTATTATAAGTTAAATATAGAAATTTATAAATAACTTATTTGTTATTTGTATCAATCCTTCATGACAATTACGGATCATTAAATTCTTTGATAGCAATAGAATAATCAATATTAAATTAAATTTTCAGATTAATCGAATATTAATCATTCATGAAATATGAGAACTTAAAATAATAAATATTTGAATTAAAATGTGAATAAAAAGTTTGGAACACAAAATCTCACAAGGTTAAAACTAGAGTTTTGAATCCCTTTAAATCATAACGATTAAGTTTGTCCACAGATAACTTTTGTTCCAATAAGAAAAAGAAAAAAAAGACAAAGAATTGCAAAAAACGTAAGAAGAGAGAGCATTTTATGTTGTGAGGAACGTCCCTTTTATAAAGTTTTCTGATCTAAGCCTAATCTAATTCTAACTTTCAAAGATGTCTATTTAAAATAAATTCAAATTCCTACATGATAAGGATAGATGGGGGTTTCCCAGTTAAACTTCAACTCTTCGAATAATCAACCTTATCCATTATTCATCTCTTAAAACAAAACAAGCATTAATTTTCATATTGAAGCGCCAAAATGAATCTAAAACAAATGAGATAATATCAAATAATATAGCAAGATGAGATCTTATCAAATTCTCCCATACTGAACTCATGCTTGTCCTCAAGCATACATCAATTCAATACATTAATAATCTTCATAATAACCTCTCTTCTCCTTTCATGTTATCCATACATTTTCAAAAACTAATTCACATGTAAGGGTTAAGATAAAATAACGATCAAGAGGATAAGCACTCATAGGACACATTATTAAAACATAGTATCTTTTCAATTCCATCAAAATCAAGTGAACAAGACTTGACAGCCTCTCAAGAATTTCACTCTATACACTCAAAGTGTTTAGGATTCACTAAGTTCTCAAACCAAAACATTGTAAGTTATTTTCATAAGCTTGCTCAAGAATCATATCTCTACCACTAAACAAAATGAACTTAATATATAAATCAAAGGGACTTAATAAGGGTTGTATCGTGACTTAGGTAAGGTATGACAAAAGGAACTTTTGGGCTAAATAAATTGAAGAGAATCATACAAACTTATCCACACAAGTTTCAACTTAAATCAAAATTCACGTGAGTCAAATGACATCTTTCAATCATTTTATCTTTCTTTTATTTTTCTGTGATATCCTATTTTTCGGTATATGTATAGGGTTTAACCCTAGATTAAGTATTGCATATACATGCATCACATCAAAATTCATACACGAATTTATATTTAAACGCATTATAAAGATAACATATGCACTCAATTGACTTATTCCGGGTTATGAAAGAAGTTTAATGTGGTACGTCTTGAATTATGGTATGTTCAGATTTTAATTAGTAAATTGAGAATTAAATATTATTGATTGAGAGATTAATGGATTAAATATACATTTGGCCTAGAAAGAAAAAAAATACCAAGTGGTAAGAAAAATTGATATAAGGAAATTAGGATTATTAAGTCTAAAATTGAGTAATATTTGGCATAGTTAAATGAGTGAAAAATAGACTAGTAATTAATTGACAAATGGACTAATTATAATAAGACATGTGAACTTATTAAAGGGTGACAAATGGCAACATAATAAGTGGATTAGTGGCAGCATATTTGTTGAACAAATGGCCAGCACACTTTAAGATATATGTCTTTGTAAGTTAATGACACCTAGCTAGCTTATTGATGTGGCAAATTCCAGCACCCAAGTTTCTGCTTCCTTTTTTGCTTCCTTCACCAAAATTGCTCCAGCTTTTCCTCTAAAATTTGCTTGAACCTAGCCAAATTATTGCATGAAAACCACACCTAAATCCTTCACCAAATTGCTAAGAAAACTAGCTGAATGTGATTTTCAATTTTACTATATGAAAATCAGCTTGCTTTCACCATAAGTTTGTGTTGATTTGGATGCTTGGATACTAGGTTTAATTTGAAGTTTTTTGTTGAATTGGAAGCCTAATAAGTAAGTAACAGTCTTAGTTTTATGGCATGTTAAATGGTATAGGAATGACGCATGAATTGGAATGAAATGCATGAGATATTGTTGATGATGTGTGTTGGAAAAATGATCCTTGTATGATAATTTCTAGTTTAGTTTTGATATATGGAAGTTATTAATTTTTAATTTACCTAATTAATGATTTTGGAATTGGTTTTAGATATGAAATTGATGTAGAATTGAGGCAGGAATAAGGTGGAATTGAAGGTGAATTGATGAATTTTGGTAAAGGGGCATTGAAGGTGTAAGACGTGAGTTAATTGTTGTAGTTTCACAGAGCAAGTTTCACTAAACAGACATCAGTATTTTGACCATAACTTGACCTGTAGATATCCAAATGGGGTGATATTAATTGTATATTAAACTAAATACATATGTCTAAAAATTTTGTGAAGGAATAGAGTTTTATTTCTAATATGTCTTGAACTTGAGTTTTGGATTTTGTCACTGTTTGTGAACAATCTGTAGTATTTTTCATATATCTCTAGGAATAAAGGACCAAATCATATGAACTTTGGTTTATTATAAACTTTTGACATAGAGGAACATTTGTTTAGAAGAACATATTACATAGAAACCTCATTTTCTATGTCAGAATGGTCATACAAAATTGACCCATAACTTGTCTTGAGAAAATCTGGAAAAGAAATTGCAGCACATCGCTACCATAGGATATATGCCTGAAATTCTTGAGAATATCCGAGCACATACCCTACGGGAATAGCATATTAGAGCAGTCACATTCACTTAATATGGAATCATAAACATCATAAGTAATCATAAAAACAACTTATCTCATTTCATTAACAAAATATGTTTTACACTGTTATTTCATTACAAACCAAACCATCTGTGATCACATTGTTTTAAACAAAAGATTCTACATGAAATGAAAAATACATAAAGTAATCTATCTAAAATATTTAGTTGAAAGCTAACCAGACCTTTGAGCCATGTCTTAATCTAAAATGAATAGTACTAAACTTCAATTAGTTTGTTCTACTAGCAAGGTCTCCTTTTAGTACCTGAAAATCAACGTTACAATTTTGATGAGTTTTGAAAACTCAGTGAGTAAACTATCATTGATGTGTTCACTCAAAATAGAACACATATATATCAATGAATATCATTCAACTCAATCAAAGTAACACTTCATTCAGAGCTATAACTCATATTCTACAATTTGCATCATAATACAAGAATCTTTTAAAAATACAATCACTTTTTAAGTCATTCCAGAAGTACATTCTAAATGCAGGAATATCATATAATCATTTCAGAACATAACACTCATTTATCTAATTCTTCTTATCACCATCAAAGTCATAAGCATTTCTCAATATCAACACATCATAGTTCAACATTCATTTGCAATCAATATTATGAACACATTTAAAGATACAAATTCAAATGTAAATGAGACTCGTTCCATTTTAACATTGTTGTGACCAAGTGCCTATTTTACTATCCCGTATCCGTTGTGGATACCAAACTCATTAAACATTAAGCCTGAGGCTCTGATGCACACAACTAACCTTAAAGCTCTTTTCACATTGACTACTTCGGTCATAACTCCTTTATGTGAACATGCATCATGTAATGGTGTATAACAGTTCACATAATATATCATCAGCCACTTTTAGTCAATGAACACATACAATTTTCACAGCTCATCAGATCTAAGTCCGGCATTCAACAAATAGTTGAGTATTCAATTTCCTTATTCACATTCAAATCACAAACATTCCCAATATAGTCCCAAATATTGAAATCTTCAGACAATCAATTGTCCAAAATCAGTAATATCACAATTATATCAATATTAATTCAGTATAGAGGAATTAAGCTTAATAAACAAAATTTGAACAGAACACATTACCAATTGAAATCTCACATCTAGGTTACCCATTATATATATAATTCAAATAGAAGCATAAATATTCGAGTTTACAAAACTAGGTTAACTTATAATACACTCCAGTTAGCTATTAGCTCAACGTGCCAGCAATAGCTAGATGGTGTCGGTTGATGTGTGCCTCTAAATCAAATAATACATATATGTACACATTACTAATTGATCAGTCAAATGAATGCTCAAAGTTACACGTGTATATGTTTCATATTTAATGCATACTCAATTGATTATTCCAGGTATGAAATCTTATTCACAAATCATACTTATACATTCATCATAGTTTATGCATCATGTAGTTTGAAATTAGGTTATGCCTTAATACACTTGATCACTTTCAATTCATCACTCAAATATTTATCATTCTTTTTCCTAAGATTATACACTCACACAATTTCCTATATCTCATTCAACCATTCCTAACTCATCACTTACATACTTTGAATCACATTACATTCATAAAAACATCTTTATATCATTATCAATTCATAATTTACACTTATCCTTGAACATTTTTCATGGTCAAAGGCCTATTATAATGCACCTACAATTGTTGTTTTAAATCTAGAATTTCAGTAAACTAAATTTATACGTTCACCAAACATTTTATAGTAATATATATTTATACATTTACCCAATTCTCATTCATAATTATCCCAAGTTCTTCAATGCTCATTCATCCATACCTTATACACATTTCTCATGTTCTAAAGATCATGTTTGTATTAAAAGAACTCAGTTATTCCTTAAACAAATCATAATTCCTAGATTTGAACTCAACTACATCAAAACAATTCATTCTTTAGGTTATGACTTCAATAATTACATAAACTTATCAAGATATCTTCTAGCCAAACTGTTTCACAAAAAATTAATAAGACATCAATAATCAGGAAATAATATAAGGTTCTGCATAGGGTTCTGTCATAGGCAGTATTAGGGAAACAAGCACAACTCAAGCTGTAGTCACTATTTTATCAAGCCACTTTAGCAGAGGTCAAGCTAAGACCTATATCTACAACTTTCATTCTTTAAGTTTCTTCAAATTCATGCTCTAAAGATATGTAAAATAGATCAAAAGAGGAAGATGAAATTGAAACTAGAATTTCGACCTACAGCTCTAATTTTCCAAATTCAAGAACACTTTAATAACACCTATCTTTGCCATGAATTCTTCATCAATTTTACCTCAAATATCAACTTAAATCATCCATATAATAATCCTTAACTTACTATTTTCGTATATGCAAAAACAGAATAGAAAAGTACCTAAGTTTATGCAGAAATTTCGAGCACAATCAATCATTAACATAATATGTAATTCATCCTAATTCAGCATCATCAATTCTCTATCATAACATGCTATAAACACTAATCATTTACTTACATGTTTAACTCCAATTCTAGCTCAAAATATCAGG
>JANSVB020000188.1:1635169-1652890 GCA_025504935.2 Erythroxylum haughtii
TCAATGGAATGAATGAAAAAGTATTTTTGGTTTCAAAGATTAGTGATATTTATATTGATGCCATGTGGAGTGTAGTTAGGTTTGCTCGGTAGTGCACCCTTATCGTGGGTTATGTGTCAGAACGACTTGCAGGCATCCCGGTGTGTACCCTACGGTAAGGGGGCGTTACAATATATTTTTGTTGGCTTACCCCGATCCCCTTCTTTGTTCTTGTAACTTTCATTCCTAAGAAATAGTTCAGTGGTCCTAAGTCTTTGATCTCAAATGTTCTTGCCAGACTAGCCTTCAAGTTATTGATTTCTTCATGATCATCACTTGTGACGATGATGTCATCCACATACACCAACAAAATAGTCATCATCCCACTTTCATTCCTTTTAAAGAATAAGGTGTGATCAGTTTAACCTTAAGAATACCCTTGTTATTTCACTGAACTTGTAAATCTTTCAAACTAAGCTTGAGGTGATTGCTTCAAACCATATCTTGCCTTTTTAAACAGGCACAGTTGGGATCCAAACTTAGCCTCAAAGCCGGAAGGAGGTTCCATAAACACTTCTTCTTCAAGTTTTCCATTCAGGAAAGCATACTTGACATCTAGTTGGTGTAGAGGCCAATCTAGGCTCACTGCAACAGATAATAGAACGCTCATTGTATTGAGTTTCGCCACTGGAGCAAATGTTTCAATGTAATCTATGCCATAAGTCTAAGTGAAACCTTTTGATGCCAATCTTACCTTGTATCTCTCGAGTATTCCATCAGAATTATACTTGAATGTGAACACCCATTTGCATCCTACCAACTTTCCAACTAGAAGAGCTACTTTTAACTATGTCTGATTCTTCTTAAGAGCATTCATTTCCTCCAAAACTATTGCTTTCCATTCAGGAACCTGTAAAGCTATTTGTATAGACTTAGGGATTTCCACATGATTAAGATGTGAGATAAAACAAGAAAAAGAAGAAGACAAGTTTTAAAGAGAGACAGAGTTAGACATAGGATATTTGTTAGTGCATTTCCTAACTCCTTTCGTAAGAGCCATGAGTAAATATATATCAGACATAGGAAGATCAATATTAGACCCAAGATTTAATGTAATAGGATCAAATGAAATTGTACCTGGCCGTAGGGCTTTTTTGGGCTATCCATAGGCATAGCTGGCTGTATTGCTTTTGATAGGTACTTCCTAGAGTACATTTGACCAAATTTGTTTTCATATTTTGGAGTTTGTTATGTAGCATCAAGGTTTCTAGTTATGACAGATTCATTATCCAAATTATTTGTGCTTAAATTTAAATCATTGCCTTGATTATTTTCCTTTTCTAAATTGTTTTCCTCTTCCAAATTGTGGTTGAGATTCTGAAAATGATTTCCTACAGATTGAAAATTCACATTTAAAAAATCCAAATCAGCCATACTTACCACTGAATCTTCCCGACTTCCCCTGACTGAATACTCCCCGTAAATAGGAAGAGAGAAAAAGGTGTTTTTTAAAAAAAAAATTGGTGTCCCTAGTTACAAAATATTTTTTTAAATTGGATCAAAACATTTGTAGCCTCTTTGAAAGGCTGAATACCCTAAAAAGACACACTTTCTTGCTTTAGGATCAAGTTTTGTCTTATTTTTGTCTTGATTGGAGACAAAAACAGTGCAAATGAATATCTTGAAGGGTAAATCCAAAAAACGTCTAAGATCCAGGTTATGTTCACGAAACTTTTGCATAGGAGTTTCAAATTGCTAGATTTTAGAGGGTATACAATTAATTAAGGAAACAATAGTTAAAAGAGCATTACCCCAAAAAATTTTGGGCACATTATTTGAAAGCAACAATGCTCTTGTGGCGTAAGTAAATGTTTGTTTTTACTTTCCGCTACACGGTTTTGTTATGGTGTGTCAACACAAGAACTTTGTTGTATAATCCCTTTTTTAGGAAAAAAATTATGTCAAAACTTTGAAAAAATATTCCCTACCATTATCACTCCTAAAAATTTACATATTTGCATTAAATTGATTTTGAACCATGAAGCAAAATTTTTTGAAAATATCAGTAATCTCATGTTTTTCTTTCATCAAAAATTCCAAGTGAGTCGTGTTTGATCATCAATGAAAGAAACAAACCATCTTTTCCCAAAAAAAGTGGGAATCTGTGATGGACCCTAAATATCACTAACGATGAGTTGAAATGGCTTAGATGAAATGTAAGGCCAAGAGGGAGAAGAAGATTTATGATGTTTTGCTAAAGCACATGCTTCACATTGCAACGAAGATGGATCTTTAATAATAAATAACTTAGGAAACAAATGTTTCAAATAGAAAAAACTGGGATGACCCAAATGAAAATGCCATAACAAAAAATCTTGATCATTAGACATAGACTATAACTTATGATAAAAATTTTGTACGGCCAGACCCGAATGCAATCCATCTTCAAAGTAATACAACCCTCCACATTCTTTAGCACTGTCAATCATCATCGCCAAAGCCAGGTCCTAGAAAAAACACATAGAAAAGGAGAAATTGGCTTGACAGTTAAGGTCACAGGTGAGCTTAGTACTGGACAACAAATTGCAGGATAATTTAGGAACATGAAGGATAATTTTGGCTGAAATTTTGATAGTTCCACTATCGGTAATGGCAGTAAATGTGCCATTTGTAATTTTGAATGTTTTATTTCCTACAGTGGGGTCATAAGAAGAAAAGAATTGAGAGCAATATGTCATGTGATCAGTAGCCCCAGAATCTATAACCTAAGGACCAAAAGATTGATTTATACACACAAAGGAAGAAGAAATGGCTTGCTGGGATGAAGCACAAGAGGAAGAGGAGTTAAGACAAAAATTTTAGAGAGTTAAAAAGCCTATGTAAGTGTTGAAGTTGATCTTTGGTAAAAGGCATCGAGTCTGAAGAAGCAGTCTGCTCCTGAGAAGTTTTAGCCACAGCTATAGTTGAATTGTTAAAAGAAAAGTTTGGAGAATTAAAAAGCCTATACAAGTGTTCGAGTTGATCTTTGGTGAAGGGCACCGAGTCTAAAGAAGTAGTTTGCTCCCGAGAAGTTTCAACCACAGCTGCAGTAGCTTTCCCGTCCCCTTTCCTTTTGTTTTAAGGTAGCTTTCTATGGAGTTTCCAACACTTGTCCTTTGTATGCCACAACTTACCACAAAAATCACAAAAAAATGATTTTTTCTTATCACTACCACATCAACACCCTTGGAAATCAACGCCATATTGTCTCCATTTTGCATCAAGTGGACAAGTTCGTTCATCACATGTTTTCGGGCTTCATCTTAGCGTAGTTCAAAAAACATAGCTCGTATTGAAGATAAAGGTTGGCGGTCAAGAAGTCGGCCCTTGATTTCATCAAAGTCGTGATTGACTCAAACGAGAAACATGAAGACACGATCATCTTCCTCTCTTTGTTTTTTGCCCTTGCAAGATCGCTTCTCCCATGCATCATCATAACACAAATCCAATTCTTGCCAAAGAGAGAGCATTTCATTGAAATAAGTTGTGACATCTCTATTGCCTTGTTTAGAAAGTCATAGTTTCTTTTTCAATCCCAAAATTTGAGAGGAATTCCCAAGATTAGAGTATGTCTCTCTAATAGCATCCTAAATTTCTTTTGTATCCATGTACACGAACGGACGATGAATCAGTTCCTCCATGGAATTTAGCAACCATCCTATAATCAGAGAATTCTCAGAATGCCAGTGCTAGAATGTAGGGTCAGTTGTTGCTGGTTTTGGCTCCTCTATAGTCAAAAATCCAAGTTTTCCTCTGCCATCCAAGGCTAGGTTGACAGACTAAGCCCATTCTAAAAAATTCTAACCATTAAGCCTTACCATTGCAAGGATGGTAGTGTAGCAACATCCAAACTACTCGGAGCAGAGGTGACAGGTAGCTAGTCGATTGGTGGACAGGATGTACTAGAGATACTAGAGATTGTTGACATGATGTGGCAGAAAAAAATGGAGTATAGATTTAAAGGGAAAAAATAAATCTAAAAAACTGAAAAAAAAAATCAGATTGTAGGTAGAAAAAATCTTACTTAAAGGATGAGGAGAACCAAAAAATTGAAACTTCAGAGTGAAGAAATCGACTGCAGAATGTAGAACAAGGAGTTGGCAGCCCCGAGGAAAGAGAAAAAGGCAATCTTGGATCCTCTTTTTTCCTTTGGGGGAGAGATATGGTCTCTGACACAACTGTACCCCCTGACCATGAATCCTTCTATTTCCTCTTATGACTAACATGTGGTCTCTAACCCAACTGTGGCTTAAGCCATGTTGTTCTCTGAATTTTCTTTAATGCCACAAAGTCTCTTCCCAAACTGTGTTTTATGTTATGTCTCTTCATGCATTTGATCCATTTAGGATATAAGTTGGATATGAATATAGTCAAGATTGTGTTCCTCTAAATATTGTAATTTTCTCCATTTTTTCCTTGAAATATCCTCCAAATCTTATTTAATCTCATCCCAAAGATATAACAATTCTAAAAAACAAATAAAAAAATAAGTAAAACAAGGTAAGTTAACATCAAAACTAATAAAAATACTTAAAAAAATATTTGCATATTTTGTACGCATCAAATATCTCTATACTTAAGCTTTTATTTATCCATAAGCAAATTAATTTCAATTACTCTTAACTTAAATAGGTAGTAATTCTAGGGAAAATCTAGTAAAGCAATCCAAGTAATTAAGACTATTAATAATCTACTTAATTACATTATTCACCAACTAGTTAACTATTTAGATACTTACACTAATTCATAAATTAATTTGATTCAGTCTAAGAATCCTTGAAACATCAACTCAATCCACATAATTCAGCCTAATATATAAATAGAAATAAATGAATAATAAGCTTCCAATTTCAATCATTTTAATAGCCTAAATTGATAAAATAAATAAATAAAAGGTAAGGAATAAGCATTAAAGGCTTGTTTAAAAAGTCTCATAACCTTTTGATGCAAAAGTAAATATCTTGTCATGAATACCATAAATTTCTCAATTACGTTACTAATTTAAATATCTACTAGAAACACTTTTTAAATTTAAACCTTTTCACTTAGGCTAAAGTCAACATAATAAATTTATTTTTGCTCACTTTATTTATATATATTTTTTGGTCAGATACTAAATTTTGTATATAAGAATCCACTTTTAACTCATTCCTAAATTATATAAAAAAAAAGTTTTATTATACAAATTAAGCATCCATTTTCAAAATATTGCATCGACTTAAAATTGAATTAGTTTTTAATGCTTATATCTATTTACTTAAATTAATTGAATCACAAAATAATCCAACTCCTAATGTCATCATAATTATTCTTCTTTCGTTATAAATAGTTTGCGGAACTACTTTTGCATTAAAATTTCCGTGTCCTTTTGCAGATTCAGTATTGCCCAACGAAACATGATTCTCCTGTGTAATTGGTCTCAGGTCTTCTTGCAAAAACAAAAGGAAAAAAGAAAAGAAAATAATCAATCTCATACAAGTATATATCCTAATGGGGACAAAAGAGTTTAACATAACAAAAGCTTCGGCTCTTGGCTCCAATTGTTCATCAAAATGACATACACAAAAATACTTTCCAAACCATCAATGGGTGTACATCTATGATACATGAGGAATCATAGATCAATCTATTCTTTCTATACACAGAGCGAAAAAGTGAAAAATGATGATAAGCAAAGATGGAGAGGATTGACCCTTTTCCACCAAAAAGAAGAAAAACGAGGGACAGTGTTTGTATTCCCAGTCAAACCTCACAATGTATAAGCATAGATTTCTTCTATACAGTATGGCCGCTAGAATCAAGTAACTTGTCTTCCTCAGTTGTGACTTCGTTCATCTGATGCTGGATATTTCCCTTGGATGTCATTTTATTCCATTCTTTTTCAACACGGAAAAATACCCACTGGAAGCGTCGGAATATCTCCAAGGCAGCGATGGTGAACACAGTAAGGTAATTATGGCGGAGATGAGCTGACAACTTGTATGTCCACGTGCATCGCAGAATTAGATTGCTTCCTATCACCCAAAAGTACACCTGCAGTTCCAAATTTACAGTTACTATCATGAAATGTCAAGTGTGCAGCCATTGATCATAGTAATCAAAAGAGATGTAGATCTTACAAAGTCAGTCCAGATGCTTGGCAAAAGTTGTTATACTAAGGATTTGGAACTAAATGTAAAAGGCCATTCTAGAAAGTAGGTCCATCAGTAGAAGAATGAGGTTATTAGGTTGAAAAGGATTGTTTGAAGTGCATTAACTGTTTTCACTAAGCTTAAATGCCTCAATTATCTATGTAAAATAACTGTAGGCAAGTCGAAAGTGAATAGTCCACAGGATATCAATTCTTACCCATTTCCTCCCATATAATAAGTACGAAAAGAGACTTGGCCTGTTAAATTTGAAAATCCGAGTGAAGCCACTGAAAAAGAATTAAAAGAATAAAAAACTGGTTATTTAGCAGGCTCATCAGCAATTGTTGTCGAAGTTATGAAGAAGGGCTTCAACAATGCTTAAAATGAACATTATAAACAGTGTAAGCCATTACCAAGTAAATTAAAACTGCACAATAATGTAAATGCATATTGATAGCTATGGAAAAGAAAATGTATAATTCCAGAAAGTCAGCAACCATCTGATTAAAATTCTCAGCAGGACGAGAACGTTCTGTATCGAAGTCAACATATTCTATTCAACGTATCAAGTTGTGTAACTTCAGAAAACCCATCTTTCTAATATGTAAATGTGCATCATCATCTATGGTATAGTCATCATGTTATTTTTGCAAGACAGTAGAAAAGAAATTGATATACCTCAAGTCCCAATCTCTAGTCACATCCCAGTAAAATGAATAAAGTGAGTTCGAAACACTTGACAGAAGCCAAAGTGGCCTATAGAAGCTTGTCCACCTATCAGGGAAGACATGATATTTAAGGGCTGAAAGAAAAATCACTGGCACTGCGGTCGAATATTTTAAAGCTGAAACCATAAGCAACTTGTGTCACAAAACTTGCCTCATTATTATGGTAAAAATAGCCTCGTAATCTCATAAGCCCAAGTGGACAACAACAATAATGACATGATTGTGAGGTATCAATATTCCAAAGTCACCGAGGAAGAAATTAGTAACAAAAGGAATCAATAAGGAGCTAAACATTGTGAAAAAACAAGACATGCTTAGAAATTGTGATTTTACCTGAAATCATCGTGAAGATATAGGACTCCCTACATCAGACTATAGACAGAAGACCTAAACATTCTAAAGACTAGCATCAATTTCAACTCATCTATCAAGAACAAAAAGAATTTGGGCACTTCAATAAAATTATATGAATTTAATGTATCTCACACCAACCCACTCTAATTCCCTCAACATTTCTGAATACCAAGAAGAAACTAACTTGATATGATGAAGTTCTGTGGAAACTAATTATGTTGATCTAAAATTCTTAAACCATTGTAATTTCCAACAAAAAAAAAAATCCCAAGAGCACTTCATCCCAAAGTAGGATCAGGTCCCAGCAGCTATTTTCAGCTACAACCCTATGATGCAATAAGATACCAATTTGCTTTCAAGATATTTGACAAGCAGTTGCAGTGTTTCCCACAAAGTTAAAAGGAATGAGAGGTGAGAAAGTAGATGCAAAATAAATTGTCAAAGTGGTCATACCATTAAAAAGAGCAGTTTTCTCCCTTGTATCCTTGTATTGTCGAAGACATTGGAAAAGTCGAAAAACATAGGGCAAAACAAGAACAAGAGGGATTGCAACACTGTGACTGCCACACACAGAATCAGCTTCAAACCATGCAATTGTGGCAACCTGCAGTACTTGAATGGATGTAAGTAACACAAGAGACACATACCAAGCGATAATTACTCAGCATGATTACGGTGAAGCAAGGAAGTTCGACACACAAGGCTACTAAACAAAAACTGTATTCATACTCGTCTCAACTAGGGTTATCATTGCATTTAGTTCCTTTACATTCAAGATGACACTGAGCAATAGTAAATCAAAATGAGCCTATGGCACATCATTATTTTACACGAAGCAGAACAGAGTTTCAAGTTGGGATCAAGGTGCCTAACATCAATTATGAAGCAAATCCACTGGCAAGTAAGCATTATGAGATGAGATTAACCTGGCGATGCAACATCCGGCATACTGAACGTTCCAGATCTGAGAAAACCTATAGAAAAGTAAAACTGCTTAGGTAAAGAAAGTATAGCAGAGATATGTACAGAAAAACAATGGTAAAAGAATTTTTCTCACAGGGAATAGGGTTTTATTATTTCTATTAGTAGTCATGCACTCTAAATCTTTTACAATTTGATATATATATATATATATATATATATATATTTGTTTATATATATTGAAGGTGGCCAACGAAAATACAAGAAACAAAAGAAAGCCTCAACAATTCAAAGAACTGATAATAATGTCTATCTAATTTGAAAGCAGGTAAAGTTATACAAGTAACAAAAGAAATCATGATGGTTCACCATAAACATGGACTAACATTGTATGGACTATTCTCCAACGCTTATGAACTATGAAACTGAGCAGACCTCAGATGCATGGTTAGTTTAGCAATTTAAACCCTTGAACCAAAATCATTAAGTCTCACATTCTAGAACTGAACAAATCAACGAGACCTGAAGTCATCTACAAATTGTGAAGTCGTCCCATAGTCATGATAGAAAGACCATTTTAACAAAAGTAATGATGTCATGGATCGTCACAAGGTCAAAATAACCTGATTGATCCACTGTCACGTCTCAGTTATGCCAAACATCAAACATGGTCTCAAAACTAAATGACTACAAGTAGACAAATGAGATACCTTTGCCATGGAAGTCAAAATATCAGCTACAAAGAAGTCAGAAAAAGTAATTGCCTGTGACAAGAATAAAAATACAGATAAGATACAGAACAAATGAGTTGCATCAAATAGATCTCAGCAATCATGTAATTGTCATTTACTATGGTACCAAGCTCCTCCTAAGAATGTTGTGTTCAATACTCAATCTTTACATCTTTTACAGTGTCAAATAAGTCAAAATTAATGGCATATTCATACTTTATTTGCTACAGAAATCTAGGGGGATTGAGCAATCAAGTCCAGCAAATAATAATTTAAACCCTATTCACAGCATTATCAATAGTCTTTTGTTTCAAACATGGAGTTGATTGTTGCAATAACTCTTTACAGACATAACCATTTTGAGTAAAAGAAACCATAATTCTGTTATCTTTGCAGCAAACTAATGTTTATGGCAGCTGACTAACATCCACAAAAATCTAAATATGATGGGTTCTACTTATCAAAAAACACTTAGCAAGAGTTATGATTCTTTAGCATGAAAGCAACCTACCAAGTTCATTAGAAAATAAAATATTAAATTCTTTATTAATGTATTAATAATCCACTTGAAGGATTAAAATGGTCAAAAACTTGCAGAAATTTGCAGGCAAACAACATTTGCTAAGAATGTTATAAACTTACCTGTAGAGGGACGATTATCCGCCAAAGAGTTCTTAAAAGGTAGTAGCGGGAAGGCAAAAAAAAGATATCAAATGGAAATATTAACACCATCACAATACCAATGTATAAGAGAACCTGTAACAAAGGAAACTTATTAAAACACAAGTTCCAACATCATGACAGTAACAAAAAAGTATGAAATCTATCGAAGTGCAGCTATTATGTTATTACAATGATATCGTCATAGTATTTAGAAACAAATCTTTCCATATTCAAATATGTATTTTGTGGGATATTAACACCCATCTGTTATCATTTCAGTCTTCAATTAAATTGTTAAAACTTGTCAAAGGTTCTTCCTTTTTCTGTGCTGGAATTAATAATTTCATCAATCCTATCCCACAACCATCTGACTCTCAAATCTTCAGAAACCACTTTGTTCCTTTGATTTAAAAGTGAAGGGATACACTGTCTTGCAATTCAAGGCAAAACTTAGCAATATGTATCAGTTAATAAAACATATCCATGATATTTTATATAGGATAAATGTGTCACAGCATACAACTTTACAATCCATCTCCTTTCAAAAATTACTGCAGGGAGGCATAAAGCTTTTCAACATGTCTTCTTTGTGGTGCAGCTTGTTCCACATATATTCAACTAATAAACAATTGAAGAGGATGGCATCAACTATCAAACGAAGCAACAATAAACTCTCCCATTCCATTTCCTAGAGCTAGAAAAAATGAAAAGTGAAAAAGGAACATAAATTACTACAAAGCATCAATATATCTACATTTTGCAAATAAGGAACCTAGCATTTTACTCTGAACCTGAATAAGATTGTCAATTATTCAAGTCAAATAAAACAAAATCTTCAAGATTATATATAAAACAAGACATTGACATTTAGAGATCATAATCATTCACAGCTTATAAGAGCATCTATTACACTGGTTGGGATGCAGCCAATGATACTTCTCCATGAGAGTAAAGGTAAAGATAAGAAGTCATGCTAGTTGGAACGATGATAGTCATCCACATAGCAACCTACAAATATTTGGAAAAAAAAAATCTCAACGAAAGCATATTGGACAACAGCAATGAAGAATTAAAAAATACCATAGAGAAGACAATATTAATTATCAGAAATACAAAGAAAAATTTACACAGCAGAGAATAGGTAAACAATGAAGAGACATAATGAATTGGCTACAAAATACCTTACCTTCCATATTTCTGTATGGGTAAGATGATTCTGGTCAAGATCAAAGATTTTGGCATAACTGACAGTGGAATGAGAGAAAACCCATAAATTAACTCCCCAAAGCCAAACTGTCATAGTCTGCAGCATCAGAAACAGAAGGAAATGATCTCATTGTACATGGAAAGCATGGAAGTGTAGACTAAGAAATCTAGTTTCATCAATTCAAAAAAGTAAACAAAGTACTAACCACAAGAAGAAGAGGATTGTAATACAGAAAAGCTTCATAAAGAAAACGAGCCCTCAAATCAGCATCCATTCTCATGACGGAATCCCAGCCAACCTGCAATGTTTAATTGTAACCTGATGATAAGTTGCAGTCAATCAAAGAAAACTGTCTGGTCTTCCCAAGACATCACATTTGTCATCAAGTTTATGATATATACAACAACTTGAGCTACCAAATGGAGAGATATTAGCTAACCTTACAGCAAATGAAACCCCAGATGAAGAATAACAAGACCTGGAAGATTAGGATCTTATTTAGTATCATCAAGGGCATAAAAAATTGAGGTGAAGAGGTTGATGAAGGAACATTCTTTTGAAATAAAATCGAAAGTACTCCATACCATCGTTACATTGCCTATTCTAAGCAGTGCAAGGATATTATACTGTCTAATCTGCCTATTAGAATTTAGGAAATGTATCACAAATTCTGTCTTTAAATAAGACAGAATTTAATAAAAAGAAGCTATTAGCAATAGAAATTTTGAACAAGCCTCACCTCTTCCAGCTAAGTAGAATAACCCACATTGATCACAAGCAAATCACATAATTTGCAAAGTGAAAGATACAATATCAGGCAAATCATTAAGAAAGGAACCTTAAATCGCCACAAAAATATTGGTGATGGCATCATTATCACGGCAGTACTTATTGGTGTACTCGCAATCTTCAAGTCAATAGATTCCATCGAAGACGAGAAACCTTCCTCCACACCATTTCCCAATTCACTACCAGCTGAGCAAAACAATCCACAAGTATAAATTAGCATGCACATTCTACACTCCATAACTAATCAAGTAAACCAAAAAGGAAACAATAAAGCAAAAACAATCCACTGACACCCGCATCACGGAAAAGGTAAAAGCATGATCATGTATGTTTTTCTACCAAGATCAGAAACAACAAGTCGGCTACTAGACTTCCTCAAATGCGGGCTATTGTTAGGCGCTATCGCTTGACTTCCGAACATAGATGTAATCTCCAGATATTGTTGCACACTCTACCTACACCCTACAGCTTGTACCCACCAATGGAAATGCAAATGTTGCATTAATAATTTCCATAAACAGAAAATAAGAACAAGATGCTGAAAACCCAGTTTGATAAACCGATAAATTAATAGAAAAACGTAATGCAAACAAAAAAAATAGCAGTCCAAACAAACTCACAGTGAAAGATATAGAGTGGAAAGAAAAGGGTAGATTCAATGTGCGTTTATGGGGATGCGAACCGTGATTGGGGGGTTTCACTAGACCGCACCCGCCTGAGATGGATAGATCTCTACTCTGGCTCTTGATGCTGCGTTGAGTGAGGAATAAGGAAGAAGAGAGAGGAAAATGGAAATTGGGGAATTCTTAAAGGACCAAACTGCAAATTCAATGAAATTGTAATAAATATGGAATTGTAGGTGCTATGGCGACATTATCGGTTTCATGTTGACATGAAGAAACGTGAATTGTTTAGGTGAAAGGAAGGCCAGGTCTTTATCGTAATAAATTAAATAAATTGGTTAAACACAACTTTATTCACGGGATTATAGATCAAGGCAACATTTCTTTTTTATTTAAAGAGTGCTTGATTGATAGGTTTGGAAGACATAAAAGAATGAAAAATATCGGTTGGTAACAATATTTTTATATAAGAGGTTTAGGGTTAATCCACATACCCCCTAATCTCTCAATTCACAAATTATCTAAAATTATAATTAGATTTAAGGCACTCTAATAAATTATCGGGATCTCTTTCTGCATAATTACCGATATGATTAGTTATAGGTTTGATTGAATCACTTAACTCTCATTCATCCAATCCAATCGTTTTTTATCCGATTCACCATCTCAGTTTATTACCGAATTATGCAAGAAACGCAACAAATCATAATACCCAATTTAAATAACATAAAATCAACTTGGATAACATTAAATCAAAATAAAATCCCCAAGGAAAGTTCGAATATCATCATCATTCTACCATCTATCATCATACAATTCATCCTAACTTTATACATGAATAAAATTGAAACAAACAGAAAATAAAAACTTAGAATGGACGATCTAGGAAGACAGCAGCATTGAAAAACCTTTTGATCTAAGAAGCATGTCGAGACCACTTCTCTTTCCTCCTTCTTCCTCTTCCTCATCTCTTTATCTTCCTCTTTCTCTCTTCAGGGTTTCCGAAAGTGGTTGAATGAAGACTCCCCTTTTTTTGCCCACCACTTGTTCTTCTTCTAGTGTTTTCTATTTAGGATAACCAAAGATCTTTTTCGGGGTCCGAAAAGTCCGAAAAATCCCTCGAAAACTTAATTCTGGAAGTGTCCCCACTTTTGTCCCAAGTGAGCTCTCTGTCACAATCGTGGTATGCAGGCCACGATCATAGGCCAATCCTGGTGCTTCTGTCACGATCATGGCCTATGCCATGATCGTGGGTTTGTGTTATAGCTCATGTTCCTTCCGAAACTCCTTCGTTCTTAGATATTGATCCTGAAATGCTAGCAAACATATCAAGATATCTCAAAAATATAATATTAAGTTCAAAAGCTTGTACTAACCCATAAAACACAATTAATTAACAAACTAACATAATTCTAACCTAAACAAATACTAAATGATCGAATTAGTGGCTAAACACATATCAAACTATGTCCTAAAATACAATGTAATTTACATTTATCAACATTTCCACACTTAAACGTTTGCTTGTCCTTAAGCAAAGAAAACAAAAAACAATATAAAAGCACAAAGCATGCAATGCAATAATGAGGCAATGACTTTAACTACATGAAACAAATTTAACTCTAAATACAATCATTAAGTTGTTCCAAATTATTAACATGCAAACTCTACGTCTAGGAACTCTAGACTAAATATACATATTAATTAAAATTTAAATGTTAAGATTATTCACCCCTTTCAATTGTACACATACATTAATAATTATTTGGTAAATCAAACTTTGTAACTAATCCTAAGTACGTTTTCATCAAAAGTTAAGCTGCTTACAAGTTCGGTAGGTTTTTATTAGAAAACATTCTTTTTTTGGTTACTTTTTGTGGACATGGACCTAGTCTTTTTACACGGAAGCAAAGATTGGTGATAAATATTGATTTGGTTATTTGACTGAGTTATGCTTTTAGTAAGTTGCTTGGTTGAAACGTCATTATAGCCTTTTGACGTGAAGGCAGACATTTGTGATGCGTGTCAATTTGGTTACTCGACTACATCACGTTCTCAGTTGGCTACTAGCTCTATTCATAAGCTAAAGGTTAGTAGAATAGTTATTTATTTAAAATTTACAAACATTTTTTAATTAATGCCTACCTTGTTGCTTTAGCTACTCGTTTTTATAAAAAAATTACTAGCAAAGCTACTTAGTCAAAGGGCCTAAAATTATGAATGAATGTGATAACTTATAAGGTGATAAACTAACACTGAATCTTAATTAACTTGCATATTTTAGTCAAAGAATCCATATCACTAATTTCGCAAGCTAATGACTCTTCACGACCTAATAGATTATGTTCAAAATTAAATTGATTTTGTTCCATCTAAGTCATCAATATATTCACACAATTCATAATATGTAGCCTAAACACACTATCATAATAATATGCAAAATTTACACTCAAAGCAAAACACACAACCCTCCCCACACTTGAACAACACATTGTCCTCAATGTGAGAAGGAGCCAAACAAACAAACATAGAAGGAAATAACACAAAATAAAATAAAACAAAAATAAAGAGTAAATTTAAAAAGAAAAGGGTTAGAACAAAACCTTACAGTGATAGAGATGATGATGGTGAGGTGTTGAGACCAAATCTGTTTGTCTTATCTTGGAATTGCTTAAAGAGAGTAAGAGAATTAGTAATCCCAGATCATTTCAAATTATTAAAATTTTACTTAAAATTCAAAACATATCTAACTAACACAACAATTTAAATCTAACTACTGGCTTGCTAATTTATAGTCATTAGCTTGACCTTGTATCATTGGAAACTCAGCTGGGCTTAATTATGAGTGGCATACTTCCACCCTTTTCATTCAACATTAGTTTTGTAGCCTGTAAGTAAGCTACAAAATGCAAAATGATTAGAAGGACAATATTGATAAAATTATGAAAACCAATTAAGCTCAGTAATGTCCTTTTTTTGAGCAAATTGTTAACAAAACAGGGAATAACAAAACTCCCTGAATCTTCTATGGAATCCAACAATTTACCTGGTAAGAGGGTAAGTTGTTCTCTTCTTGGTTCTTCCTCATTCGACATCATCTCCTCTTCTTCTTTAGCTTATTGAACAGAGACTTCCATAGCTTCTTCAAACTTGATGTCCGTTGTCAATTACTCTTGGTCCTCTCGTTTTTTTGAAGATTCGAGCACATCAATTTTTCTGAATGAGTCGCCCTCCTTCGGCTTTGTTAATACATCATTCATGTTGAGTGTCACTTGGTCATCGCTAATCCCAATGATAAGGTTCTCTTCATGGACATCTACCCAAGTTTTTTCGATGTTCAAGGATGGTATACCAAGATCTAAGGAATAATAAGGAGGGTTATTCTTTTCTTCATCTTTTTTCTTTATCTCTTAGTCTTCTATAAGATGGGGTTCAATTTCATTTCCCACTGGTTTTTCTTGCTCTTCCCTATTTCTAAGTATGATAGCCTCATACTGCTCTCGTTGATGTACTTCCATATCGCTTATAGAGCCTTCTACATTTCTCTTACAAAATTCACGAAAAAGTTGTCTCGCTTGAATCTCCAGGTTGTGAATAGAAGAGGTATGATTTTCCACTACTTGATCAAATTTCCCTTCCAATCTCTTCCATGTTTGTTAGCTTATCTATGATTTTGTCCAATTTGGAATCTCATAAACTGAACTCATCTTGATGAAATCTTAATAGGTCTTGATGTCCCATGTGAGTACTTACATTGTTAAACCAATAGAAATCTGAGTGGTTTTGTCATCCTAAAGTGTATATGTTCATATAAGGATGAGGATTTTCCCAATTAAATTGGGGCTCATTGAAATTCACAAGAGCCCTTTGCTCCCTATAATATATATCCTCCATTATCAATCTTTTTTATCTCTTCTTGATATCTAATTTTTTAGATTCTTCATCACTACCTTGTGATGTCCAAATCATTGTGTTTTCGACTTTTCACCAATATTCCTACAATTTTTTTCCTTAATTGTGATCTAGTGCCACAATCACAAAAGATAATGAAACACCTTAGACTATAAGAATTAAACTAATTCTACACCTCCTCGGCAATGGCGCCAAAAACTTAATCAGGGTAAGTTTTAACCTTATAAACCCTTAATATTCTATAAACGCACGGTTCATAGCGTAGTATTAAAGGTGTCGATCCCACGAGGAAGAAAAGTAATCTAATCCTAAAAATAAGGCCAAAAAAATTGTAAAATTGAAAATAAACAATGCCACAGAAAGTGAACACGATAATTGAATTCAACCAATTAAATCAGAAGTTAAACACGAAGGAATTAATAATTGACCAACAAGCAAGCACAATGGAAATCAACCAAAGAATTTACCAAGTTATGAGAAAAGGGATTTTACCCATCATTAATGCTAACCTAGATGATTATGTGTTAAAAAGGTGTCAATTCTAGATGATCCTAAGGTTGATTAGTCTCTCTCGAGTTATAACCAATAAACCTTAAATTATAAACTCTAATCAGATTATGAAATTTGTAATCTCTCAATTCACAAACTATTCAAACCCCTAATTATATCTAAAGAACCCTAATAAACTATTGAGTCTCACACGGGATCTCTCTCCGTACAATTATATATATGATTAGTTATGGGTTCTATTGAATCGTTTAACTCTCATTAATCTGATCCAATCATTTTTATCCTGTTCACCTTTTGAGTTTATTACTGAATTAAGCAAGAAACGCAACAAATCACTATACCCAATTCAAATAACTCAAAATCAACTTGGATAACATTAAATCAAAATAAAATCTCGATGGAACATTAGCACATCATCATCATTCTACCATCTATCATCATACAATCCATCCCAACTTTATACATGAATAAAATTAAAACAAACAGGAAATATAATCTTAGAATGGACAATCTAGGAAGACAGTAGTGTCAAAAAACCTCCTAATCAGGGAAGCACATTGAGACCGCTTCTTCTTCTTCCTTTTTCCTCTTTCTCCTCTCTTTCTCTTCCTCTTTCTCTCTTTAAGGTTTCCAAAAGTGGCTGAATGAATACTCCCCCTTTTCTGCTCACCACTTGTGCTTCTTATCTGGTTTTCCATTTAAGGTAACTTAGGGTCTTTTTTGGGATTTGAAAAGACCGAAAAGTCCCTGGTAAACTTGAGTCTGGAAGGGTCCCCGCATTTGTCCCAAGTAAGCTCTCTGTCACGATCATGGCATGCAGACTATGATCTTGGGCCAATTCTGGTGCTTCTGTCACAATCGTGGGCCTATGATATGACTCAGGTTCCCTCTGAATCTCCTTCGTTCTTCGATATTAACTCTGAAACACTAGCAAACACATTAAGGTACCGCAAAAATATAATATTTAAGTTCAAAAGCTTGTACTAACCTATAAAACAGTTAAAATACAAATAATTAAGAAAATAACACAATTCTAACCTAAACACATAATAAATAATCAAATTAATGGCTAAACACATATCAAACTATTCCCTAAAACACGATGTATTTTACACTTATCATGTTCCTTCCTTT
>JANSVB020000189.1:80157-91750 GCA_025504935.2 Erythroxylum haughtii
CAAAATTTTCATCCTATGGTCACCCGCTCCAAAAACAACATTTTAAAACCTAAACAAGTTCATAGTGCTACTAAACACCCATTACCCCAAGTACTAGAACCAACTATATTTAAACAGACTCTCTCTTCTCCTGAATGGCGCTCTATCATGACCGTTGAATTTAATGCACTGCTAAAAAATCAAACTTGGGTTCTTGCTCCTCCTCACTCTCACCAAAATTTAATGTAGTGGATTTTCAAGATCAAAAGAAACGCTGATGGGTCTCTTCAACGATACAAAGCACGTTTGGTTGCCAGAGGCTTCAATCAACATCCTGAAATTGACTTTGGAGATACATTCAGTCCGGTTGTCAAGCCGGTCATAATACGTGTTGTTCTTACTTTGGAAGTGACAAACCATTGGTGATTGCTGCAACTAGATGTAAACAATGCCTTCCTACATGGTCCCTTGCAAGAAGATGTCTTCATGAGCCAACCACAAGGTTTTACTGATTTAGACAAGACTCATCATGTTTGCAAATTGGTTAAATCAATTTATGGACTTAAACAGGCACCTCGAGCATGGTATCAGACTTTACGTTCCTTCACATTACAATTTGGTTTTCAATCTTCTCAAAGTGATCACTCTTTATTTATATACAACCACGATTCCATTTGTTGTTATTTCCTGGTTTATGTCGACGATCTCATTGTGACGAGAAATAATTTTGCATACAACATTGCAGGTGGAAAAGGAATTTTATCAAAATAATTCTTTTGAAGCTACGCCAAAGCACAAGAAGCAAGAACCAGTCGAATTTGTTGTTTCAAATACTCAGAGATCAACTCGCACAAGAAGAGCACCGAGCTGGCACTCAGATTATATTATGTAGAGCAATATTGCATATTGTCTTTTAATTAAGAACGAGGAGCCATCAACTCTTTAAGAAGCAATGAATAGTTCAGATGCATCTCAGTGGATGGCAGCAATGCAAGAAGAAATTGAAATTCTGCATAAGAATAAGACATAGGAGCTGGTATCACTATCACAAGGAAGAAAACTTATTGGTTATAAATAGGTTTACAAGATCAAGCAAAGTGGTGACAATCAAGTAGAGCAATATCGTGTTAGATTGGTGGTAAAAGGATATGCTAAGAAAGAAGGAATTAACTTTAATGAAATATTTTCTCCTGTGGTTTGGCTCACTACAGTTCAAGTAGTCTTAGTGATGTGTGCTAAATTTGACTTGCATCTTGAGCAGTTAGATATAAAAACTACATTTCTTAACGAAGATCTTGAAGAAGAAATTTATATGCTCCAACAAGAAGGTTTTGAAGAAAAAGGGAAAGAGAACTCGGTTTGCAAGTTGAACAAATCTCTGTATGGTTTAAAGATAAGATATTTGATTCCTTCATCACGAGCCTTGGATATAGGAGACTGAATGAAGAACCTTGCGCATATTTCAAGAGGTTTGAGAAAGATGATTTTATAGTCTTGCTATTATATGTAAATGACATATTGGTAGCAGGCCCTAATAATGATCATATCAAAGAATTAAAGGCACAGTTGGCTAGGGAATTTGAAATCAACTTGTGACCAACAAATAAGAATCTAAGGATGCAAATTCATCGAGACAGAAATAATAGGAAAATTTAGCTTTCCGAGAAGAATTATCTAAATAAGATATTGTGACGATTCAACATGCAAGATTGTAAGTCAATTTATGCCTCTCTTCTTATTAATTTCAAGTTATCTTCAAGTATAAGTCCTAGCAATAAAGAAGAGAGGATGAAGATGTCTCGAGTACCGTAAGCATCAATAGTGGGAAGCTTAATATTGGCTATGATTTGTACAAGAATAGACATTGCACATTCAATAAGAGTAGTTAGTCGATACATGACAAATCCTAGTCGAGAGCATTAGAATACTGTTAAGAGGATTCTCAAATATATCAAGGGAATCTCAAATATTGCATTATGTTATCGAGGATCAGTTTTACTATCAAAGGATATGTTGATGCTGGATTTCAAAATTGTAGTTAGTTGTGGTTATGCCAATAACAGAAGCAGAATATGTAGCAGCTACACAAGCTAGTAAAGAAGCAGTGTGATTAAAGTTGATGTTGGAAGAACTTGAATGTAAACAAGAGAACATTATTTTGTTCTGTGATAACCAAAGTGCTTTGCATCTTGCAAGGAATCATCATTTCATTCAAAAACAAAACACATTCGAGTTTAATATTACTTCGTTCGTGAAAAAGTAGAAGAAGGAACGATGAACATGCAGAAAAATCATATAATAGATAACCTGACATATTTTATGGCAAAAGCAATTATTAGTGATAGGTTTATGTAATGTCGACCCTCGTGTGGCCCGACAGAGATGTAAGCAACATGTAGTGACAAGGTAGAAAAAATAGTGTGAAGATCTGATTAACTCTCAATCAAATCTTCGAGTGGAAGATTGTTGCTACTGATTGCACCAAAGTCAAGAAAGAAGGCAGTCGACTGCATAAAGTCAGGAATAATAGGAAGAAAATAAATTGAGGCTAGCTGTGGACAGACTGTCTACAACTGGGTGTACGCGTATGGGAGGCCTATAAATAGGCCTTCCCATATCAGTTTTTTAATATCCCATAAAATCTCTTCTTCTATTAAATTATCACAAAAGTTGAGAGAGTGTTTTCCCTGTTTAGTGAAAGAGTTAGTGTTTCTCTTTGTAAAATAGAAAGAGGTTGTAGTCCTAAATTTCATAGTTAAATTTCTTTTTCTTTCTCGTAGTTTTTACCTTAATTTAGAGATTTTTCATATAAACTCTGTCGGTTCATTACTATTCATTCCTTCAGTCTTATTTAGCTGCGAATCTGCTCTAATTCGGTCGATTTTTACCAATTTTTAATATACCTAGCTCATTTTGTTTTCTATGTTTACAAGGAAATCCCTTTAAATATTTTTCTTACAGATTTAAAACTAAATATTTATTTGATATGTGGTATGATAGCTCAATAATATGGAAGAGAAAAGAGGAAAAAAAGGAAAAGACGTTTTAGTCGAAATACAAGTGCTCGTATGATTGCCAGCCACAGTAAGAAAGAACTGAAAGTAACTTATTCTAAAAAAGTTGTCGTTGTTTGATCTCTGAATGATTCCCAAGCGAACTGTTCAACAATGGCAGCATTGACGCATCAATGATCATCTGTCTAATGCTGGAGAGACCCTCTTTTGGAAAGCCTTCATTTAAACCTTCACAAAGGGGTAAGCCTCAAACCTAAGGCTGCAACTTCCATACGCAAACCATCCGGTTGACTTGTCATTATTAGAGTTTCGGAATGTTTTAACTGCTGTAGTGAGACACTCCTTGCAATCAAATCGAGAAAGATCCCTCGTGCATTGAGCCATACCATAAAGCTTTGAATGTCCCACCTTCACCATTCCAGTCGCAAACAGTTTGGGATTTGTACGAGCTTGATAGACAAGTTGGTTTAAGAAACTGTCTCTGCTTTTAGAGAAGTTCTGTTCGTACTTGATTTTGTTGTAAGTATTATACCTGGAATAATAATTTATGTAGTCGACTTGGCCAAAGAAGTCAAGATACGAGTACCTTAACATACAATTATCATACCAAATAATTGCCATTCTAGTGTCAGGGCAGAGATTTTTTATTTCCTTACTTGCCTCTGCAACACACGCTTTGCAGTACTTAGTTTTGAGATCACCCCTGCACAGAGCTTGCCCATAAACTCGGTTTGGTAAATTTCCGACGGAACTTTGTGAAAATCCCTTTTGAGGTGTCTGCTCTTTGAGTCGATCCATTATCTCGTTTACGTTTGACTCATATTGCTTGTCGCCCATAAACTTAATGATTGAACAGCCATGTTTAAGTGGTTCAGCTCCAAAAGACGCGTGGAGGAGGAGAGTAAATGATAGCAGAAAAACTGCAGAGGTTGATTTTGAGAGAAACATCTTTCCCAAGGATATAGGGGTTGATTGGTTTAGGTCTAGGGTACCACATTATATATAGTGGTGAATTCAGCATGTGCACAGTTTCTTGTCCTTATATTTCTATATCAATATCCAATTACCATGTCTATGCAAATATGTTTATAATCTGCCCATCTTTTGATTTCATTTGGTTGAATTTTGCACAGCTAAAACTACGGCTAGCAATAGGATGGTATCTTGAATTTCGATGTAAACAATGGACATAAGCAAGCCTCCAAAGCTGGGAATTGATCGAACTTGTTGGGAGGTTCACATGCGCAGCCTTATTCTGTAGATCAATTCAGGTATATGCACGAATAGCATGCCAAGCAATACAGCAAAATTTAGGACCCCTTACAAGCAAGTCAAAACTAAGAACTTGTACAATCCATCCGAGTCTTGATATAAACAACCTGTGATAATACAACAAATAGTATCCATGGTGTATTTGTGATTTCAAAAGACTATGTCGAAGATGTTCTGTGTCTAGGTGTACGAGTCAATTATGGTAGAACAGAAATGTCCAAGAGGAGGTACTGTAGAATACGAGAGAGGCATCCCATTGTTTACAGTGTCATCAATTATTCCCAATCACTAATTATCCCTTGTAACAACCTATACGAAGGAGGTGAGTGCACATGCCTTCGCTCCAGGAAAAAAGATACGTACTATAAGAAAACAAGACATTTTGTGACGGTTTTAAAATGTCTCAGAATGTCAAAAAATTCGCAAACATTTTAAAAAGTATCACAAAAAACGTCGCGAAATGTGGTGTAGGCAAAAGATTTCTGTGACGTTTAATATAAAACGTCACGAAAAACACTGGCATTCCGCGACGTTTATAAAAACGTTACTGAAAGTTTGGATAATAAGCGGCGTTTAAAAAAATGACACGAAATCTCTAACGCGGAATTTAAAAATGTCGCGGAATGTTAGAGATTCCGCTACATTTTTTAAACATCAAAATGTGAAGGAATCCGCGACATTTTTTTGGAAACGTCGTGGAATGTCTTCCACGACGTTTTTATTATTATTTGTATTTTTTATTTTTCTATTTTTTGATAATCATATTAATTTAATATTTTCAATTTTAATAAATATTTTTTAAAATACAATTTTTTTAATCTTATTTGTTTAATAACTATTCAATATTATTTATTAATTTTATTTATTTAATAATTCTTCAAATTTTTTAGTATATCATTAATTTTAATAATTATTCATGTATCACAAAAAATATATACCTGCAGACAATGTATTATTTAATTGCAATTTACAAATATATCATAATATACTAATTAATATCAAAATACACTAATTAATATCAAAATATACTAATTGCAATTCACAAACATGTCATAATAAACTAATTAATCTGAAGGTTCATCTATCAAGTCTTTTGTTGAAAGAACATTCATCAGACACTATACAAGTTTGTAAGACATAAGATAAGGAAGAAATGATGTAGGTAATTTTGGGAGAAGAAGTAGCAGTATATCAAATGTCAAGTGCTTGCGGTCATGAGATGATTGAAGAAGAGATCCTTCTATACAAGTGTGATACATGTAGGTGTAGCCAAAAACCTTGAGGAAGGAGAGGAGGCCATGTTCTTTTAGCTCTCCAGCTTTAAAACCTCCAACATTAAATGGGACGATAAGAGTTGCTAAAAATTGTTTCCGGTCAGACCATTTAATTTCATTAACCACCAAGAATTTCCTGTGCCAAATATATGTATAATATATATTGTTATGTAAGTAGGAGCTTTCTGATTATACCACAATGTGGAAGAGAGGCTTACTAAGCCAGTTGCATATCAAATCCTCCTCTCCAAAATATATAAGCACTCTGATACCACTCTCCAGAAGTGTAGGAATTCCTTTTTCATAATTTTTCATCCAATGCGCTTGTAAGGCTTGATAAACTACAACATTGCAAGCAACCCAACCAATGTTTTCTACTTCAAGATCCTTCTTAACTGTATCTTGGTTTAGAAATCTATCAGCTTTCGAGAAGTCGTAGCACAGTTGGCCTTGACAGGTCTTTCTGATATCATAGTATTGCATATTTAAAACAATGGAGAATTCTCATCATCAATCGATTGAACTAGATGAAATTTGATTGTTTTAAGAATTAGTTTCAGGTTTCTTTCTTCCTTACATTTACATTTCTAGCAATCTTTACAATGGAGTTGAAAATATTTATGCAACTGGAGTAAGCAGACAAGCAAACATCATCGTCGTCTTTAGAATTTGAGAGGCAGAATACAAGGTTGGAGTAATTCATGTCTACTTCTAATCGGACAATATTGTTTTCAAGCATATGACTGTCCGACTGACTTATTCAACAACATCTGACATTAATATAAGACCTGATTTTAGAAATTACCGTATGAATTTGCTTACTTTACAAAATCCAGAACCAAAGCCTTGATATTGTCATAATCAGATTTCTGAATTAATTTGTTAGCCAAAGAAAAATTAGGGAATGCTTTAAACTGGATGGCTGGATTAGTTAGGCCATTCCCAATAGCAGTTCCCTGAGAAGCAATCGTATAGTTAAAAAAGATAAAACCACATTAGAATTATAAACAAGCAATAATTGTTCTCTATTTGTAACCAAGTACTAAAGAGACTAACCTTGAGGTTTATATAGATTCCTTCTTTTTCGATGTTTCCCTGTAGCGTGTGTAGCTTGTTGGAGCACAATCCTTGATAGAACATAAGTATAAAGGAAAAAAAATGAAACTTGACTACTTTTAGGAAATCAGAAAATTAGCTGTGTACTAGGCTCAAGAGAAAGTTTGTAAAGATATGCTCATACTCTGGCATTTTCCCTTAACCTGCAGCAGTAAACTATACAAGTGAAAGGAAGCAATCATCAGGCCCCTATAGAAAATGATACAACATAAACCTACGAGGTTTTGAAATGGGGAAAAGTTGGTCTCAGAGATATTACAACTTGAAAGCAATTTGAAATTTTAAAGGGAAATAATTGAAATACAAGATCACAATTTTACATGCCTAGAAACTAGTTAATATCAATGGCATAATATTGATCTCCTTTCCCATGCTCACGTATGATATCTAAGTTGAACAACCCGAGGCCCTACATAGAATCAAAGACAATAAAGAATATGTTAAGTACACACTAGCTATTGCAATTTGCCATATATATATATATATATATGCTGTTAAAAAATCAATAGTGAACATGAGGAAAACTACCAGCCGACAAAAGAGTTCCTTTGCCAGTTTCTCAAGTAAGGGTCTTGGAGGAAGCTCTGTATCAAAAGAAACGTTAGAAAATACTCATCTGTCATAGACATGTCTTAATATTAGCTATCGCTGCAGAGCTTATCTAACCATTTCTGTTACCTAAGATATGTGTTGAAAAGGTGGAAATAAGCTTATAAAGAAGCAACGCAATGGCCAAAGACTCTGATCATGCAACTAACCAGCAATGTGAGGATCCAGATCAGCATCATCTGCAGAAGCTGAAGCACACGAAACCCTTGGAAAATGTAAAACACCAGCATTATTGGTAAGCTCCCGCTTACAGACGTCGGGCAAAGAGAAGCGTCTGACCACCTTTATTGCCTCCCCAACAACATAAACCTTGAACATAACGCCTCCTACAACACATATAACAGCACTTCTGGAATTATAACACATTTGTGGTACACATGAAACTTGGTGCAAATTCATTACTACATACCATGGTTAACAAACTCCTGTAGGACAAGTGGAGGTTCAAGTTTTCGAAGAGAGCGTTGATCAAAGGCAAGAGATAACTCGTGTGATTTGGTACTCCCATCAGCAACTAGTGGCTTTGCAACTGAAACAAATGGGAGCAATTAGTATAGGTGAAATGTGCTATGACCAATTGCGAACATACAAAACCCTTAAAATATTTCCACATTCAAAACAGTTGCTAGAAACTGATGAACTATATATTCCTACACATACAGGAAGATGCAGTTTGAGACCAAAAAATACCAAGTGGTAGCGCTAGCCCAGCTTTGGTGACTGTATCAGGGATTGACGATGCATCCTTCTTAATAACTAATTGGCGGGGAATATCTACTTTTCCTGCAGCATAATAACAAATCAGGTAAATACAACTTTATTTACCTTCAAAGCACAAAGAGAACAATGTACGAATGATTTGATGCTTGGATGAAGAAACTGTAACTATTGTCATCTGGCCATAAAATTATTCCTCATTTTATCATCAGAGAATAGTATATACCACAAGAATCAGACAAGCTAATCTCAGCAACACACTGAAGCATGGACTGGCGATTGTGCAAATGCTGTATGGCATCTGGAGGATCAAGAACGGTGACTTCCGGATGTATCCTCCTATAGTCCTGGAATAAATAATAAGCAAATAAAATGAAGTTATCATAGACCTGAAGAATTTTCATTGCAAACCAGTGAAATGAAAAAAAAATCCTGTTGGATATCTGCAAGTTAATTACTGGGAATTATATAGTATCAACATAATCTGCTACATAAATACAGAATGTACAGGAAGAGTCATGAATAGCTCCTCTTCTAGGATATATAGACACTCATCTTGAGGTTGATACATGAAGAAACATTCAATTACCAAAATTTACCTTTTTAACATTAAACAATGAAGTTCCAATTTAGTCCATATTGCATTACAACAACATCCCAACACCACTAGCTAGAAGAGGAAACGGTGCAAATTTTCAAAACAATTTACAATATAAAAGGGATAATATTTTAGTTATCATTACTGCACATGTCAACAGTCTAATGGCTAAAATTGAGATGGTATAGGTAACTTAGCTGCAGTGGTCACTTTTTACAGACAGCCACTCTCAAATAACCTCAATAGTTTACAAAACAAATCATCCATGACAGTGAAATTATTTTCTAAAATCATATCTTCCTAATAAAGACTAGCATTCAAAATGTCACTTTGGGATTCCACATCCAAGAGAGCTCTTGTCAGTGAGCATGAAACTTGAAGAGGAAATGAGATGCAGGGATCACTGCTAACAACACTAGAATATAATACTCTCCAGATAAAATCTCTGGAAAAGCAGACAAGCATTTCTCGAAATAGTATTATGAGCCATGACCACAAGGATTATATTTAAGTGCTTCCAACTGGAAGGACAAATGAAGAAATAGATGAGCTCAAAAATTTTTGCAACTACAATCATAGCAACTCTGTCTAGTGAATTCAACAAGGACAATTCGATGATAATAGTTCAAAAACCTGATCACACCGGTAAAGCAATAAGCAGGTTTAAGAAATTCTGGATAGTAAGAGTGAAGTGAATTTCATGTTTTGAATTTTCAACTGGTTGGTAAAGGTAGCCTACGAGTCAATCTATATTCAACTGACATAAAGGGTCAACATAGTAAAACAAAATGTTTTTCTGCAAACAATGTTCAGGAAACCTGAAGGAATCAGCTAGATGGCCATGAAGTAGAATAATCGCCACTCTCTAGCCTCGATCTCAACTATCAAGTCATGATTCATGATGGGGGAAAGAGCAAGGAATTCTGCAAGTTGTGTCAAACATAAATGAGATTCAAGCATTCAAAAGTCGGTTATATTTGATCCTGTATCTTCGTGGAAGACACCATATGAGCATGCAAGCAATCAAGCAAATACAACGTTATGGATGTTCATCAGAAATTTACATAGCAAAAATTACCTCAAGAATCTGCCGCCACTCACATCCAATTAGCTGTATTGGAGAAGAGAAAAAGAGAAATTAAAAATGTGTCAAATTTCCTAGCATAGATGCAAAGGGCGTAGTTAATCATGCATGTGTAATAATTGATCCATAAGCTTCCTCTTTCCAGCACAAGCACATGAAAAATAATAGGAATATCGTAATCAAATGATAACCAACTTATTCATAGAGGAAGTTGAATACAGAAGGAAATACTAACCTTATGCAATACAATGTCAAAAGGGCCTTGAGCTGAAAGTGGCCTTTTTAAATCAATGGCTACAAATAATATCCCTTTGTTCCTGCACCACAGCAAACAATTAGGAACAACTGCAACCACTGACAAATGAATTACGGAGGCATAGATTATATTACCAAAAGAGCCAGTAAGTTTGATCAACCTAACTATTAAACTAATCAAAGCAACAAAGAGTAATGAAATAGGAAAGAAGCCAATACATGTGTTGGGGCTTACTGTTAAATCATACAGTCGAGTATGGCCAGTGGGTACAGGAACACTATGAAATGGAGTATACCCAGTTAAGTAAAATAGTTACTACCAAACTCCCAAATTATTTCTAGACGAAAAAACAACCATTGCATGGTCCCTAAATCCAGGGGCAGAGGTAACAAAGCAATCCAATCAACAACGTTTGAGCGAACAAGTCCTTTTACACGTCGGGGGTAAGATGTCTATAGAGAATAAGTAACCATATCAATTAAGATTCAATCAGATGTATTTATTTTTTTTATAAAGATCACTTTCTGGACAACTAAACGAAAGCGACCTCTAAAAGGCCAAAGAATATTCGTGTCCTCTACATTAAAGAGAGGAACGTACAAGACATGGATTAAAACGACGTCGAAAGAAGCGTATTGTCCTAAATCATAGTTGCCAAAGAAAATTACAATCAAAACAACCCAAAAAAAAAATTCGTGAGAAACCAGGAATGTCCGGAGAGGATTACAGTAGAGAGAGAGATTAATACCTAGCTAAGCCTTCAAGCTTGGGCTGCAAGAAGCTTTTAATCTTCTTGGAGGTAAGAGCGTAACCGACGACAACAAGATTCCTCTGGAGAGGAAACCCTACGGCGATCGACGACGCAACCACCTCATCCTCCACCGATACCTCATCGTCTCGGTCAAAATCTCCCAGCAGAGTTTCATCGTGCAGCTTCATGTCCGCAAATCAAACCCTCAAAATCAGAAGAAGAGAAGAAGAAGAAGAAATCGAGAGTTAAAGAGGGAGAAGAACGGAGAATGCGAATAGTAGTAGTGTGGAAGACCGGGTCGAGAGGGGAAGATATTTAAGGCGTAAATACGCATAACAAACACGTATATATATAGAGAGAGAGAGTGGTCGGAGAAAATGTGCGCTTGGTGTTTTTTTGTGTGTGTAATTTTCTTCAGATGGTGAAGTAGAGAGAGAGAGAGAGTGACAGGCCGGACGAACCCAGGTTGAGCGCGTACTTATACGCGTTGTCTCACGTGGACGCCTGTAGCTAAATAATTATACTCCCAAGAGTATATACATAAAACTTACCCTCGGTTTGCCAGGTGGCATTGGATTACACAGCCATGTCATTCAATCGCCAGACGATTAATACTTATTGACGAATATGGTGAGGAATTGAGGCGCATTCTAAAAATTAGGATGTAAATTTTGGTCCGATTTTAGTTTGAGTTGGTTGATTTATGGGTCAAAATAGTTCGATTTGATCGGGCTAGGAGTTGAGGTTGTGTTTAGCACAATGTTATGAATATCGTACCGAACTCGGTACCGGATTAGACTCTGGAACAGAATTGTACCGGTATCGGTCGGTACCGGATACCGTTTTGGGATATTTTTTAAATTTATAAAATAGTCCCTAAACTTTTTAAAAATTGCAAAATAGTCCATATTGATATATTATAC
>JANSVB020000189.1:107716-119806 GCA_025504935.2 Erythroxylum haughtii
AAGCAAGAATCATGGTTACTCTTCAGCATACCCAATAATCCCTAAACAAGCATCTATGGAGATCAAGCATAGAAACAGTAATGAAGTTCAAGGAAGATGAACATAGCCCATAAATTCTCATTCAAAACATTCAATCATCCAGATCATACAAAGCTCCCTTCCAAAAGGTTACATCCCTCACCCTATATGAAGTTTAGTTTCTGCACATTTCAACAAGACACATACATACAAGAATGCTCAACATTTAGAAGAAGTAGAGAGAGAGAGAGAGAGTAGCAGAGGAACAAGTATATAAACTTCTAATCCTTGGGTTCCTCCCCCAAAAGATCTCTCTTCCTTCCCTTATTTGGTTGTGCCTCCAGAAGCAAGTGTCCCTGTGCTGTTGCAGCTCTCCTTTCTAGGTCTAAAATAATTCCTATTTATACTTCACACCCTCCAAAAAAACTGACTTCCCGAAATAGAGTCTGCTGGCCGCCCATCTACGGGTCTGGTAGAGCTGTTCTGTCGCTTGATGTTCGTTAAACGGACATGTGTGTCCGCTTAACGGACCTTCTCGGGTCTGGAATGCCTTCTTGCCAGTTGATGTCCGTTAAACAGACATGTGTGTCCGCTTAACGGACATGGCTCATTTCAGCACTTCCACGCCTTTGACTGTCCATTTGTCCGTATTTCTTCTAGGCGTCTTCTCGGAAGTTGTAGGGCTCGGAATTCTCCTTTCAATCATCTTAGTTTGGCTTTGATCCGGCATCCCCAAAGGAAGTTATGCCCTTTTTCTCCTAAAACCCACTGAGTGTACCTATCAAGCGCATAATCAAAATGTGAGCGAATTAGTTAATCAAAACTTCAATTCCAAGCAAAAATAGGTCAAAATGAATCTAAATCATTCCAAGAACGTTTACAAAATTTGACTTATCAGGCAGCCTTAATTTTTTTCTCTATTAACATTTTTCTTATTGAACATCCATAAGTTTGTCCAGGATATGTGAAAATGGATAAGTTACCATCAGCAATACTTGTTCCTCCCTTATCGTCATTCCAAGGAACTTTTGTTTCTCTTATGTGAACATACGGCTCAAAATAATATGAATAAAATGTACTAACTTCCTCCACTAAATAAGTAATGCATATTGAACTTTCAACTCTAGCCTTTTTTTAACATTTTTCTTCAAGTGATGCAAATACCTATATTAGCGAATAGGGTTATTACAATTTAGTTATTAAAACTTGTTATTACTTTAATTATAATGATTTTTGTTGAATTACCTCTCAAATGGATACATCTATCGATATTGAACTGGAACGACTAGTTTAGCCTCTTGTGCTAAATGCATAGATAGATGCTCCATATAATCGAAGAAGCTTGAAGGAAAAATCCCTTCTAACTTGCACAAAATTACTAGAATTTTCCCCTCTGGTTTTTCCATTTCAGCCAAATTGATTTCAGATGATGTTAAGTTTTTGAAAAACAAACTTAATTATATTATTACTTCCCAAACCTTATTATGTAGCAACTCTTGAAATGCAATTGGAATTAGCCTTTGTATAAACACATGAAAATCATGACTTTTCATCCCAGATAATCTGTACTTCCTCATATCCACACACCTTGCTAAGTTTGAAACATAACCATAGGGAAACTTTAGACTTTTCAACCATTCACACAATATTTCCTTTTTTTTTTTGGTACAAAGAGTAACATGCTTTTAGATATTTACCAGTGCAAAGATTTTTATGTAACTCATTCCTTCTACAAAATAGTTTTGAATTAGCTCGTGATTTTATATTGTCTTTTGTCCTCCCTTTAATATTCATTATAGTATTGAACAAATTGTCAAAAATATTTTTTCAATATCCATCACATCTTAATTATGACGTATCAAATTAGTTTTTCAATATGGAAAAATCCCAAAAGATACTTCGTTTTCTCCAACCAAAGTTTTTACTAATGCTTGTATTAACTTCATTAGCTTCAAATTATGTAACTTTCAGCAAATCTAATTCCTCATCTCCTACAATATCTCTTCACCATCTTTGTGAAGGGGAGGAGGTGTTTTTACCATCCTATTCTTAATGAACTTTTATTTATTACATATAAATGGATGATTTGGAGGAAGAAATTTTTTATGGTTGTCAAATCAACATATTTTGTCCCTATTTGTAAGATAAAACGCATCATAATCATTGCCACAGTAAAAACAAGCCAATTTCCCTGCTGTGCTCCATATGCTAAAAAATCACTAATGGTCCACATCAAAGCTGCTCTCAACACAAAATTTTGTTTCAAAGACACATCATATGCCTTAATACCATATTCCCAAAGATGCTACAATTCAAATATCAATGGTTGTAAGAATACATCAATTTTATGCTTTAGATTTGTAGGCCTTGGCACAATCACTGTCAAGAACATATATGCCTCTTTCATACACATCCATGGAGGTAGATTAGAAGGAGTAATTATGATTGGCCATGATGAATATTGCTGGCCAGATTGACCAAAAAAGTTAGAATCCATATGTCGACAATCCTAACCTAACATTTCAACTTTCAGCTGCAAACTCATAATTGGGATCATTAAAATGTTTCCATGCCAGTGCATCTAATGGATGACTATATGCTTCTGCTGTTACTACATCTCATGTGAGATGTAGTAACATCAGAAGCATATAGTCTTTAAAGTCTCGGAGTTAGCGGGAAATAATAAATTCGCTTCCAGGGTACTAATTTATGTTTCGTAGAATGCTTTTTAGGCTTGAACCTAGATTGACCACAAAATTTGCAATCTTACAATTCCACATCATCTCCCCAATAAAACATACATCCCAATTTGCAACAATCAATCTTTTCAATAGGTAAACCAAGACCCCTAGTAAGTTTTTCCATATTATAAAAACTATCAACCATTGTATGATCAGGAGGCAATGATTCATTATAACATCCAAGAATTTTATTAAAACTACGATTAGAAATACGCCCTTCAGAATTTATGTTCAATATTTAAGCAATTGAAGACAATTGAGTCATTGTAAGTCAAAAAACTATTTTGTAGGTGGGTTTTGGTTCTTCTTCAAGATTTTCTATATGTTCTTGAATGGTATAACTGGCTACATCATAAACCATTTGCATGTAAGGATTTTCATTTGCATCCATATTATTTGTGCTAAATCCAATCCACCCTTCAAACTCATTTAAGTTCACTAACGATTGTACTTCATTACCCCTTGAGGTGCTACAAATCAATGGTTCCTCATATCGTGTCCACTCAAAATAATTTGGGACAAACCATTTTCTGAGCAAATGCCCATTCACTTCATCAATAGGAAGGAAACGAATGTGTTTGTACTTTTTACAGGGACATCTGATCTTTGGGCTACCTGTATATGCAGTTTGAGAACATGCATAATGAATAAAAACTTCAACTCCCTCAACAAACTCGGGATTAATGAAACCATTAGGTTTTAATCGTCTATACGTCCAAGATCTATCAACATTACTCATTTTTGCAAAACTTTTAATTTCAAACAGTGATTCCATAGTTAGTATCCTTCATGTTCTCCAAAGTTTATAGAACATCTAAACATTATCCAGCATGCCTCAAGTATTAACCAATTGAATTAATCACCTATAATTGATTTCAAAACTATGGTACATGATGGTTTACAACTGTGAATCAAGAAAACAAGTTCTCTTTTTGACTCTTAGGCTCGTGAAATTTTTCACCAATAAGCCTTATGAGAGCTGCATTATGGGTTTCTAGCCTATATAACATCCTAGGGATTTATTATGGAAGGAATTGTTTTGTCTATAAAACGTATTAATTTCTTGTGTTAATACTAACTTTTTATTAATCACATCAAAATTAAAGTATTAATCGATCAAATTAATCACCTACAATTGATTTCAAAACTATGGTACCTGGCATTGTTTCACCGATAAGCCTTACAGGAGTTACATCATGGGTTTCCAGCCTATATACCATCCTAAGGGTTTACTATGCCTCAAATCATTCATAAAATCTCAAAATCATTCCACATACAATAAAAGCTTATGAAATCATACATCTACTCATCAATGATTCAAACATAACCCAAACATAAATAGTTAGACTATTAAAGAAGAACATGAAAACTCATCAATGACTTTGCCATTAGACCTAGCATACAAAAAGGCATTTTATAGTTAATTATACATGAAAACAAAAGATCATCCTTAAATGATATGTTTTAGATCTTCAATTTCTCACATTTTATACAAAAAATTATATAGGAAATCCTAAAGTAAGCTAGATCAACAATCCTAAAAGCTAGAATGAAGTTCCAATTGATAGAATCAAAAGCTTTGAAATAAATAATCTTCATATTATAACTTTAGTTAAATGTTTTCTTATAGTAGTTTATGGACTTAGATCATCTCATCATGATTTAAAAACATAAAAATTTAACAAATTAACTCATAATCGTGCTATATATTCACATATTATCATAAATGAGTGATGTAACACCTAATATTAAGTATATGTAAAATGGAAATTTAGCAACTATAAAAATGTTAAAATGCTTCCTATATGAAGTTACTAATTAACCATATGAACCTCTAAAAATGCAGTAATATCATAGTATATCTGTTTAACATTCAAACCCTTCCTATATTGGTACATAAAAAAACTATAGGTCTCAATCCATAATGCCATTTGCAATAAAACTTAACCAATATCCTTTATTAAAGTTCCTCAAAACCCCAAAAATCATTCATTTATCAATACCATCACAAAACAAATATACGTAAAGAAAAATAGAAAAAAATCTAACCAAAAATGGGGTGAGAACATGAAAAGTAAAGAGAACCTAATCAATTCAGAGAGTACCAATGAAATAACCCATTGACAAAATTCAGATATTTGGAACTATAATTCAAACTCATCCTATATTAATTCATTGATAAACCCAATTTTAAGAATGTAACAACCAAACATAACCAACAAGAAAACGTGTTAATGATAGAGATTAACAAAATTTAAAATTTAAAGCTAATAATCTAGATTAACAATACAAAAAATTTAGATTAACAATACTTAAATTTAGATTAACAATACTTAAAATTTAAAACCACAAACCGAAGTTTATATCATAAACAAGTTTCGGTTGGTGCAGGCCATTTACATAAAAAAATGCAACAAGTTCAAATGGAGGTTCAAATCACAAACAAATACCCAAATTAAACTAAGTACATAAAAATCCAGTAAATAACAAAACCCACCTACCTCAACTGACAAGCAGAAGAAGTCACTGAAGTACGTGAAGGAAGAAGATGACAGAGCTGAAGTGTCCGACAGCTAAAGAAGATAACCAAAACAAAGAAAAGAAGACAATGACAATCAAAGCAGTACACAAAACATAGTAACAAACAAAACTCAACGACGTTGTAAAAAACAATCAAAGAATAAAATGTTTCCTCAACCGATGATTAAAGGAAGACGATGACGATGACACGCAATGGGTGAGTGACGACAATGAGAGATGGTGAGGAGAAAAGATGGCAAAAACATATAGGAGAAAATGAAGGGCAAAGGTTCAAGATGGGTTTAGGACCGAACGTCATTTTCAATTTATTTAAAACAATTAAGCCGAAGCTAATGACAGAGTAGCCACACCGTCAAAATTACCGACGGTATACATTACCATTGGTAAATCCCGATGCTTGATTATTGAATCAAGCATTTTTGCGTAAATTTATCAACGGAGCGATTATACTATCAGAAATTTACTGACGAAACATAGATCCGTCAGTAATCCCTGACGCTAGTTTATTGCAGCAAGCGTTCCTACCTAATTTACTGATGAGTGTGACTTTTTCATCGCTATATTCCATCAAAAAATTTATCGGGATATTTTCCCTCTACCTTTATTGATGAAAATTTTATTCGTTACAAAATGGAATTTTTCATGACAATGTTACTAACGGATATTGATTTTCTATCTCTAATTAGCTACGGTATTTGTTCCGTTGGTAATTTTTCATCGATAATTTATGATTTTCTTGTAATGCATGATTCTCCTTCAATTTTGCTCTAAATCCCACCTTGATATTAATAACAAAGGAATTTGTTAATGGTTTTGAAGTCCCCCTTTAAGGAACCAAAATAAGATATTTAGAAGCTAAGGTTCTATAAAAGAGTCCCAAGCTTGGTGAAATTATGCTTCTGCGTAACCTTAGATTGCATGATAAGAAACATCGCTAGAAAAGCTTCCAAATAAGTGCTGATTAGCTTCTGAAACTCAAGCTCTAAAATTTTCCACTAAGGAGTTATTATGTAATGCCCATATTCCCTAATGATCAATAACAATGCTTCCTTGATAACCGAACATAGTTGTGTGATCTATAGGTGTGTTGTGGAATATGGGTTACACACGATCTTGTGTAGTCTTTTATATTGCCCACTGCACTGTAAACATGTCTGGGTGTTCTTCAACAAGAGGCTAGCATGAAATCATGTTGCTACACTATTGTCTAATTCTTTAATTTTCTCATTTTTTTTATACCTTTTGGCTCTAATCGATTTTCTATGCCTTTTATAAAGTTCTTGGACATCTTATTAGCTTCCAAAGGACTCCAATATCTTCTCACTCAGAAAACTTTGGAGAATAATCAACTTAAACTATAGAATTCTCCTCAAAATCATCTTTTACAAGACAATGAACTAAACATAGGAAGCTATCAACTAATTCATATTAAACATAATATAAAATACTAAATTATAACTAATTTAATCCATAATATCATTTAAAATATGACCATATGTCTTGTATTATTTGAAGAGATTGAGAAGATAAAAGAGTACTAGCTTCAATAATAAGAGTGGGTTAGGCGTCATACTCAATATACAAAATCCAAGGATGTGTAAAATTAGAATTTTATTATCCTTAGGCTTCTTAAATGTAAGTATATTCTATAAATACCTTTATAATGGTAGGTTATGGTTGTCATTTTATTCTCTTTATACTAGTCTTTTCACAACAACAAAAGAAATTTATCCCCTTACCTATAGACGTAGATCATATATTGGTTAAACTATATAAATCCTATTTCCATTTAGTTTCTTTTCTTCACATATTATTCTATTTGCTTGGTAATTGGTATTAAAGTCCAGGGTTTCATCAGAATCTAAGATTTGTTACCGTGATGTCTCTCCTTAAGTTTGATATTGAAAAAATTAATAAATTGAACGATTTCACTTTATGGAAGTTGAAGATAAGGGCGCTTCACATTTAGCAAAGGTGCATATTAATGTTGGAAGAAGACCAAAAGCTATTAAGAGTTTTGGGATATTAGAGAAGGAAGAGATTTCATCAAAGGCACATAGCAGTATACTATTTAGTTTAGGAGATGAAGTCTTGAGAAAGGTAGCTAATGAAATAATTGCTAGTTCTTTATGAAAATGACTAGAACATAAGTGCTAGAAGAAATGTCTAACTAATTGTTTATATCAAAAACAATGTTTATATAGCTTGAGGATGACAAAAACTATATAGGAGAAAGATCATATTAATAATTTTAATCGAATCAACTTAGATCTACAAGATGTTAGGGTTAAAATTAAAGATGAAGATCAAACTATAATCTTTTTTATATTGCTTGCCTAATTCACATGAAAAATGTATTAATACAATGTTGAATAACAGAGAGACTATTTCTATTTTATAATATGAAAGATGCTCTATAATCCAAAGAATTAAAAAGAAAAGTCTATTAATAATATAGAGATGGATTAAATATGAATCTAGTTATTAGCAAAGGTAGGAATAAAGAATGAGATAATCAAAATATGAGCAATTCAAGATTTAAATCCAAGTTTAAAGTTGTTTGATACTTTAATTTGTCTCTTAAATTTTAAATTTATCAAATCAATGAACTAGTTCCAAGAAAAAGCATCTAAAAGTAACTTTATGCTATTATATATTTTTAAAAATTATAAATGCTTAATAGATTATATTTTTATTCCCATATTTAGTGTGTATTGATTGTTTATTTTATAGTTTATACTATTATTTATATTTATTTAGTTTTTAATGTGTTTTTAGGTATCACTTACCTTTATATAAATTAAAAGGATAAGAATTAGGGTGATATTGAGAAAGAAAACAAAAGAATTAGAGTTGTTTTAGAGGGACACGCTCGTGTTGATAAATGTACACGATTGTATAAACAACTTTGGAAGTCTCTATCTGGTGTACATCGTAGAAAATGTTATTTTGCTTGTGGGAAGATGGACTCATCCTTGTAAATCATAAACACAATCATTTACTCTGCCCTTGTAAGCTTCTGGGAATGTATCTAAACACGATTTATGAAGGAGATTGAGGGACATAGTCATACAATCGTGTTGGTTATTGTTTCCACTCTAGAAATCCTAATTACAAAATACAAATGGCAATTATGAACGCCAATAAAAGGGAATTAAAGTTTTATAACAAAGTTAGAGTTTTAAACATTATTCCTATAATGGCAGAAACGTAAGGATTACAATAGAGATATAATAGATAACACTCTTCCGTCAAAGTTTAAGAGGATTATATAAGAGAAAAAGGGGTATAGAACGGATTCTTTTATTTTTAATTATTTTTCTAAACTTTTGATTATGTTTTCTATTTTTATGAACTAAATTTGTTTAGTTCCTAGATAGGATGAATCCTAAGTTGGAATGGACCTTGTGATTTAATTCTTTATTTAATGCAAATTAATTGTTAATTCATTGTGATTCAAATACGTGTTTTATTCTTAAATTAATATGTACGAGATATTATTTCAATGTATGATTTCATGAAATTGAGATTGAAAAAAAAACTTTTTTTATCACTAGATCTAGTATAATTAAAAGGAGTTATATGTAGACTAGATATAGGTCAATATAAATCCTCTAGATTAGGGTTAAACCTAATAGTGAAATTCACGAATCAATTAATGTAATCTTAGAAGTTTTAACTAGAAATATATTTTAATTAATCAATTAGGGATTAGTTATTAATGGTCTTGAGAAAGATATTAAGATAGAATAAGAAGTTTCATGGTCCAATGATCTTTAATTTAGTGGCATGATAAAGGGTTAATACTTAAGAATCTTAGGGGGATTCATTACTTAGGTATTACTTATCTAATTTGGTTAATCTCTTATGATTGAAGTTCTTGGTTATTATTTGTATTAAACTTTTACCTTTTTTATTAAATCATCATCTTAATTTTTTGCTTAGATAATAAAAAAGGTCATTTCTAGTAGTGTGGTCCCTGTGGGATCAACACTCAATATTCACAATCTCTATATATTTTCGAAGGTGCAGTTTTCGTTGATATCTATAAGGTAGGGATCTTGATCATCATCAAAACATCACAAAAATAAAACTAAAAACCAAAAACCAAAAAATCTTAACATAAAATAAAGAAATAGGCTAAAGCAAGTTGTTGAATCTAAGTGACTTCATCATGTCAATGCTTCTAATTTAACAAATATGTCTCAATATGCATAATAGAAGCAATTGTAGAATTATCCTACCATAAATGATATCACACACATGAAAGAATAACAAGAGCTTTAAAAATTTTATGAAATTTGCTCTTTAAGCTTAAAAGATAACGAAAAAATAGGTATATATGTGAGTAAATAATATGCAATTTCATTCAACATGAATATTTCAATGATTACGTAGAATATAACTTAGAAAACTAATTTTATTCTAACCATCATCCTTATGCATACTAATTCAAATCAATATTCAACAATAAAATAGGATATTAATAGACAGATTCAACCAATACAGAATATTAGTTAATAGGAATTATAATCAGGATTATAATAAGCTTGAAGAAATCAGTGAACGATTCATTACATCCTCACACTTAAAATTGTACATTGTTCTCAATATACTAAATACAAGTATATATCAAAATGAGAGGGTTGTTTGGTACTTTCCTTATTGTAACGATTTTTTGATTTCATATTTGTCCAATATTAACAACATCCTTGCAAAATATGAAAAAATAGATTAAAAAAGAAATATAAAATAATATTAACTTTAATATTAGCGTTTAAACAAAAGAAAAGGGATTAAAAAATACATAAGTAAAAAGGAAAAGAAAAGATACAACAATTAAGCATCTCCATAATTATGTTTCGAGACTAAGTCATGTCTAAAGGTGGAAGGTCCTCAGGTAGAGGAGCTAAAGATGAAGAACTCGTGTCAAATGATGGAGGTTAAAGAGTAGTGCCTTTATGGTTTGCCATCAACCACAGTAAATCTTCTATTCTTTCAACTAAGGTCTCAAGCTGACTCATCTATTCTATAAGTTCTACTTATTGTCTTACCAATAGAGATATCTTCAGTTGGTTCAGATTAAGGTCCTTCGTTGCCATCCTTATCATCTGGGATGACAATAACCGTGGATGCAATTTCTCCTCCTGTGGTCCACTTGCTGTTGCTGGCTCGTCAGGGTACTCAGTGAGTTTGTATCTGTCACTTGTGGGTCTTTGATATTTGCAAACCATGCACATGTGTTGTATCATAATAAGGTTCAGTTCTTACATAGTATTCATTTTTCGTATCGGGGGTAGTCTATCAAATACTCCCATTCATTGTGCAAGTCTAGTCACGTAAGGTCCGACACAGATTGTGTCGACCTTCTTTTCCTCACTATGTTGCCAAATGAATTGGGAAAACGCATACCCCAGATGGATTGGTGTCCTCTCGTGCATACTCCATGCTGAATGGGAATGATTAACAACTTAAGCCTTATCTGGAAGAACCACACATGGAGAAATCACATGTGCCACTAAAAGATCATAATTTGGTCACGTGAGGAGAAGAAGGTGTAGAGCCAATGACACTAAACAAAGACACTTTTTGGGAGGCAATCCAAGGGAAGTAAATTTCTTTTCCTTACATTTTTGCATTTCGTTTTATATGCATCTGTGTTTTTATGTTAGGTTGTTTTTACTTCTTTTAAGTTTTTAATAAAATTAGAGAAAAAATAAAACAAACAAACATTTGCTTGTTTTCTATTGCTTCTAGGGCGATATAGTTATAATTAGAGAAATTCATGGTAACTTGAGCATATACTTCTATTTTTGTGATTGGTCGATGTGCATTATCTTAAGAAGAGTAGTGACTAGTGGTAGACAAAGTTAGTGAGATTTTGAGCCTTCTTAGATTGACACATCCATATCAGTCTCATTTTCTTTGTTTATGTGTGACCTTCATGACATATACATCTTAACTTTGCCTTGATTTTCTATTCGAGACCATATTTTTATCACATGCATTAACATGAAAATGGCTAGGCATTCTTTGTTTTTTCGAACTACATTAACCAAATAGAGTACCCTATACCAAATAGAGTACCCTATTGACATTCTTTCTCCCTTGTTAAGCCCCTTTAAGCTTTATTTTCCTTTTCTTTGTGTATTAACCACATTACATGCTTTAAACCTAACCAAATTTCCTTCCCAAACCTTAAAGCTAGTGGAACATTTGTTGATTGTTAAGTTTGTGCATAAATGTGCGGGTTGGTTATAATGTAGGTATGGTTTCTTATGCAATATCATTGAAATTCCCGTGTTGATGTAGTGTCTTTTAATTTTCATAAGAGAAAAGAAAAGAAAGAAAGAGAAAAGAAAAGGAAAAGAAAAAAGAAAGAAAAAAGAAAAGGAAAAAATGTTTAAATAAATGTATCTAGGAGGAATTGCATATGTGTTGAAAAGTTGTTTATGATTAATTCATCCTCCTAAAGTTGTATTGAATAGGTTATTAGAGTATGTTAGATATAAGGTAGATGTTATCTTGGAAGGTTCACTCATTGTAGTTCAATGTATTGTTATCATCAATCCTTATGAGCGAACCCTTATGATTAGTTACACTTTATGTGGTTTGTGTGTAAGTGCTTAAGTTTGAGTTGTGAAACATCATTTTTGCATTCATCATAGTTGACATACACAATTGTGAGGGAATGTTGCTTTTTGCACTTGATGTCACATTGAGTGTTGCTTTGTTTCACTAGCTTTAATAACTTTCATGCTACTTGACCAAAGTACATCCTACCTTTCCT
>JANSVB020000189.1:313070-325384 GCA_025504935.2 Erythroxylum haughtii
CCATTGTGGAATGACAGCAAATGACCCTTCAGGAAAATAAGCTCAAGGTTTGTGTCTCCGAATGTTGGGCTCCGGGACGGGGTCCATGAGCATGGTGACTAATTTTATGTGAGTATGCCATTAAACAAATGGTGAAAAAAATTATGGGGATTTTTACAAGAATGAGAATGAACCAATGAAGCTCAAGTTTCATGATCAAGCAAGAGTTGGGCTCCTGAAGCAAGCGGGGTCCAACAACTGTATGAGTCTGCAAGAGGGTTGGGTTCCAATCGGGATCCAACAAGTGACAAGTAGAACGACAATCAAGATTGTACCAGATGTACAACCTAGATGTCTAGCACCGGTAGTCAGCAAAGGAAAAGGAAAGAAGAAGAAGTTTCTTGAAAGACAAGAAGATGATCTCACAGAAGAAGAGATTCAAGTGGTAGTGAAGAACATACACGATGTATATAATGCAGCTCAACTTGTAGGCATCTATGTATCACATCATATATCAAGGGAATCAGGAAGCAATTCTGGAGCATCTACCAAAGACGAAAACTTCAAGGTAGTTGGCATAATAATAGAAGGAAGGTATAAAAGTAGCACTATTGAAGGTATCAATTTTAACTTAGAAACCTTTGTGCATTTGCTCATTCATTTGCAAACCCTTAGGTTTCATTCCTTCATTTAAAACTATTTTACACCTTCTAGGGCAACTAATTTACAAATTACCCAGGCTTAATGATCTTGATATCCTTAACGAAAAACAACCTTTCAAATTACCCTCAGTTAAAATTATAGAATTAAATGATTCACCTAGAAAACCATCTAGCTTTGAACACATTCATCCACTTAGTGAAATACTACAAGAAGCCACTGTTAATTTGGAGCTTTTGAAGAATTTCATCAAATGGATTGAAGCTATTCACAAGCAGAAGGAAGTTTAGGAAGCCTTAGCTAAAAACATTGAGGAAATTAATATTAAGGTTGATGAACTAAGTGATGCAGTGGGTGATCTTCATGAGGAAATAGCACTTCTACGTGTTTTTACAAAAGAAGACCTCAAGACGATCTGCATTGATATTCAACAAATGTATTCTGAAATTTTGAAGCATCTAAAATAAACTATCTTTTTGATTAATAACAAATAAGGGGAGAACAATAGAAAGGAGAATTAGAATTAGAATTTTTTTTTGTTTATCATTGTAAATCTTGCTTTATTCATCTGAATATTATTTTTATCTTGTAATATTATGATTATTTATTATCATAAAAAAGGAGGAGATTGTTAAGTCAAGAGGACTTCACTTTTTCTATTGATTTTGATGAATGACAAATAACAATAGAAGTGTGTGAACTATTTTAATGAATTTGTTAAGTGCATAAATAAATTTAAGGGGCACAAATCATCAAATCAAGACGATACTTAAGTAAAAGCTGAATAACACAAAGCATCTAAGATAGATTAGATGAAGTGATTAGGTCTAAGACACCAGATGAAACATACAAATCTATACAAGACAATGTACTTGGAGAATGTACTAGAACGTCAGTTAGTTGAAGTTGATTACAGGACTCAACTAATAACAGACTTTAGAAGACTCTAGAAGTAGATTTCTCAAAGAAGACCGTTGGAGATTTAGGTTATAAATATTAGTTATAGTTGTAAACTTAAAAAAAATGGAGAATTCTAAATGTACAAAACATATTTAAACAAATTATATGCTCAAGTGCTCACGCTGTGAAAAATATTCTGAGAGAAAAGAAAGAAAGAAAGAGAGTAAATACATCTGTAATGTGAAGCTCAAACAATATCTTTTCGAGTGAAAGAAAGGCCAGAGCCTGAAGAGGCTAAGGAAGAAGATAAAAAATACTTTGTGAAAGATACCTGAAGAGGCTCTGCAAGTGTTGAAATAATACTTGTAACTTTAAAGGAGATAATGAAATCTTCGATGAACTTTGAGGATTAACGTAACCCAAGGTTAAGCGTGAACCAATATAAATTGCGGTGTCATATTCTCTAACTCTTACTTCTTTAATTTTCTTGTTGTTAGAAGAATAGATACTAATTTCTGCTATTGCATTACTCATAAAATTAAGTGCATTGATTTGTAATCGTCTGAATTTTTCAAGAATATCAAGAAGATTTTAAAGATTAATATCTTAGACGATTTAACACAATTCAACCCCCTTTCTTATATATTTTACATATTATACGTGATTTCTATGTTAACAAGTGATTTACTTCAGAACTCTAATGGATACGTGGGAGCTCCTAAAGAAGGAGTTGAAGGATCAATTTCTTTCGTTCAATACTTCATGGCTTGCGAGGGATGCCTTGAAAAAACTGAAATAATAAGGTTTGGTAAGAGACTATGTTAAGTCTTTTAGTTCTTTATTACTTGATATTGAAAACATGTCAGACGAGGACAAGCTCCAAAAATTTTTGTCCAGGTTACAACTATGAGTGCAAATGGAGTTGCGGAGGTAAAATGTGAAGGACTTGGTCGGTGCAATCGCTGTCACTAATGCCTTTGTGGACTTTCAATCGATAAAGGAAACTAAGACAAGCTCTGCAAAAGGCAAAGGCCATACTCAATAGGAGAATACTGAGGGGAAGAAGAAAAAGGATTCTAAGAAGGGAGACTTCAAGGGGAAAAGCAAGCAAAATGGTGGCTTCAAGAGTGGGGAGGCGTCCTCCAAAATGGGCAAGATTGTTTGTTATCTGTGCGATGGATCACATTATGCAAGATAATGTCCGAGGAAAGAGAAGCTAAATGCCCTAATAGTTGAAGAAGAGGGAGAATCTTTGGATGATGCTACGCTAAATTTGAATATGTTATTGAATGTGATACGAGTGCATCACATTCCTTCGTGGTTGAAAGGATGGTGTGCAAGTTGGGCCTTAGAGTGTCCAGGACCACGACAAAGTTAAGAACCCCTAAGGGTAAGGCACAAGTAATGATAGGAGCTGCTTACAACGTCCTAACGAGCATAAGGAGTTGGCTTGCCAAGATGAGTTGCATGGTCGTACCACTTGAGGATTTCGAAATAGTATTAGGAATCGACTTCCTTAAGGCAGCAAAGACAATGTTGTATATAAGTTTGGGAGGTATGATGGTTATGCATGATGAAAAATCCTTATTTGTTAATTGTTGTATATTCGTTAACGGGATGAAGGAGACTACAACACTGATAACATAAGTGTCGACTATGATCATTAAAAAGGAGCCAAACTATGCTAAAAAAAGCTCAAAATAGAAGGCGAGTAAAGAGCATATCATTGCTAAGACTGCAGAGGATCAAGGTGACAGGGAAAGCTTAGTGGATGAAGTTCATCTCAACATGTCTTTGGAGAGCGCGGTAGGTCTTGAGAAGACAAGTCCAACTGGAAACAAAGACAACCCCGATGGATTGGGACAATAGTATGTGGGTGAAGTGTCAATCGATATGAAGACTTGCGACCGCCTTCAAGATGTGTTAGACCCTTAAAATAGACGAGGGATTGGGACAATAGACGAGGGCATCGAATTCATCTAATAGGGTTAGTTTGTTAGACCCTTAAAATTCAGAACACTTCTCAGTGACCTTCACGATGTGTCTTAAAAGGAAGGTAAGTTGGATTAGACATATGAGGGAGGCATGCGAAAACACTAAGGCAAACATGGACAAGTGGGATCGGACTTGGTGTGAATTTTGATAGAGTCTCGGATCTTGTGGAGATTGACTCGACTCAAGCTAAGGACTTAATGACTAAGGACTTAGCCCATGCTTGGATGAATTGACCATGATTAGCGGACTTATTGTGAAAAGCATTGGATCAAGCCAGTGTGCTATGTAGGCTTCGACAAGATCACACTGCGTCATTAGTGGATAGAGATCGTAGAGAGATCTTGGATAATATGGCGAAAATTAGGAATTTGAGTTGCAGTGAGACAAACATTTGAAAATAGTAGAGATCTTCGAGGATAAGGATGTTAGTTTCCTATTTGAATGTAAACTTTATCTTTCTGTTATCTTGTAGATTCTATCTTATCAATTAGAGTGCTATTTGGATGGGGTGTCATCATAGACGTGATTTTAGCATGATCTTAGTTCAGTCTAACTGAAATTCTGAATATAACTTGACTTTCAAGTTAGAATGCCTATATATAGTTCATTCAAGTTTTGCTCTTCTCATTTAGGTAGAAAAAGTATTCTTTGTATTTTTTTGAGGGAAAATAATATAAATGTTGGTTTTATCATATCTCTTTTATTTTTTGTGTTGCCTTTATTTTCTTATTTCTTTTGTAATATTATTTATTCGAGCATGTGAGGTAAATAATTTGAAAGTTGTTGAAAGCTAAAGTCTTACTTAAATGGCCTAAGTGGGACTATTATGCAAAGAATTATAAGGATCAACTTCGATGAAAGAATGAGTCCCTAGGTGACTGTGCTGTACGACATTGCAACGGGCGTTTTATATGATCACGTAAATAAAATACGAAGAGAGAAAAATCAAAACAGATGTACATCCTCTTCGGCTTCGACACCCTTGTTCTTCTTCTCTCCTCTCGCAGCTCTCTCCTCGCAAGCACTAGAAGCTTCCAATTAGAAGAAAGAGAGAGAGAGAGGGAGTGAGTTCTTGTTTGTTTGTTAGTTGAAACATGTCGAAGAAGAAAGCTTCGTCCACCATGTCTTTGAAGGACTTCCATGGCGGTTCTATCCCTTCGGATCTTCCATTACCTTCTGCTCCTGGACTGTAACCCTCTCTCTCTCTCTAATTTTTCTATTGTTTCTTTAATTAGATCGAATTATTTCCCTTTTCTTTTTTCACCGCGATGTCTGTGAGTGCTTTTTTAAAATTTCTGATAGTATCATTTGCCTCCCTTCCATTTCTTTTGACTTCTCTATTTAATCGTTTAATATTTTATCCAGCGTTTGTTTTTGGATGAGTTAAGATACGCATCTTTATCTGGAGCTTGATTTAGGTTTCAGATCTTTAAATCTATAGTCGATGGTTTTCGTTTTAATCTTTTTTTTTTTTTGCGTTATTAGTAGTTAGCTCACCAATCATTTCTTTATGAGTCTTCTTTATATTTGGTATTGGGAATTTCTGAATTTGGTCACTTGTACAGAAGTGAAGATTATGAAATACAGATTTTATATTTTAGGGGCTCAACCACAAGCTTTTATCATTAAGGCAGATGTTTCGAAACTTGGAACACTTATTGACTATACCTGGTTTTATGATTTTGCTTGGTTCAGTATGTTGAGGTCTGGTTCTGACCTCAGCGCATCAGCCAATTGGGGAAACAATATAATGCGGTCAGATCTCAGGCCACGGCCTAAGTCCTCTGGTGCAAACCGTGGCTTTGATGAGAAAACTTCCCTTCTCTCTCACGCAACACAGATTGGTCGAAATTTTGATGAGGATGAACGTAAACCTTTAGATGGAACTCCTACCTCTCGCAGACCCGTAAGTGATGAAAACTCTCGCAGTGTGGTGTCGATGCGTCCTGACCTAAAGATCAGCTCCCCTGTGACAGTACCAGATAGACCAGTTTCAAGTCCGGTGCCACAGTCTCCTAGCATAGGCCTTAATATGCCGGCAAGATTTTGTGGAGGAACATCTGTTAATGTTACTGCAAAAAATCCAAACTCCAATAGTGGCCTGGTTCTCCAACATTCAAAAGCCTCAAGCAGTAATTGTAGTCAAGGTGTAAATAATCCTCTGAATGCTTGGGGTGTGCGGAAGGATGTGCTCAGTACTGGTGATGTAGTGGATTCATCAATATCATCAGGATCAAGTTCTGTATCTAAGTTCTCTCGGGCTAGTGCACTCGAAAAGGTATCTTCAGGAATGTGGCAATCGAAGAATCCTAGCCAACTTGTACCACAGTTTGTTTATTCAAAGGGTAACAGTGTGAATCATAATGCAGATGTGGTTAATGAGAAGGGTGATTATGGTATTCCACATGGTAGTCAAGTTGGAGTTGGTTGGGTTCTTGAAGATGGAAATCAGGATGTGAGAAGGGACTTATCAAGTCAAGGAAAGGGAGCATCTCAGATGTACTCTGAAGAGGTTGGGATTGGAGCTAGTAGCATTGAGTTCCGGTTGGCATCAGCATTGCCTTCAGAAATATTGCAAGACCCTAAGTCAAAACAGCTTCCAAAATCAGAAACATTGGACACTTCAGACACCAGTTATCGACAGGTATCCTATTTTTGTAATCCGTGATTTATTGAAGCTTACAGTTTGTTGACTGTGATGGTCATTATTCCTGTGCCTAAACATAGGGGTACCAGCGACCTATTGCAATTGGACAGATGGAAAAGGAAAATGATTTTTATGGAAGTGCAAATCCTGAAAAGCCTGGGTTAAATAATGCCAAGACTGACGTTGAATTTATTGGGAGGCTGGTTGACCGTCCCAAATTGAATTTAAAACCACGCTCACAGCTTCTTGAACAATCTGAAGGAAACTGGGGGACAGAGAGGTTTGTAAGCTTGCTTTGGATAGAATTTTTAGTTTAGTATGTCTAATTGGGCTTCTTAGATTAGATTTGTTAAACGAACTCCTAAATCAATGAATGTTTAATTCTGCCATAATTATTGCATTCAAGCATATAATCTAGTAGCTTGACAGTCTTATATGAAAATGGTTAGAATTAGGTGAATTTGAGTTAGAAGATACTGCTCACACGTTAATATCGAATATGCACCATCACCTTTTATTCAAATGTTTTGTATTTTTGTGCTTGGGAAGGGGGACCAGGTGCTATACTTTAAGATATAATTCAGTTAATATTGGTTTACACCTTAGTAATAATCCAATCAGATATGTCTTAAAGAGTTCTATTGCATGCAACAGTCAGACTAAATCAGATATGTCTTAAAGAGTTCTATTGCATGCAACAGTCAGACTAAGGGGGGAAAAAGCATGATATGCTTGCTTTTTGTGTGCTAAAGACTTAGAACTGGTGGTTATCCTTGTTAATAGTGGATAATTTTGCTTCTGACAAACTTTGGCTATTAGAATGAATAATAAGTGATGTCTTTCTTTGCTGAAACTTGTAGTCCTGTATTTAGTTTTTGTTGCTAACTTCCAGTCATTATAGTCCTTTCAGCATGTAATATGATTTTCTCTTTGTTTATTAGTTCTTGCAGCATATTTTTTTGCCTTGATTGTATGCTGTTCATTAGTTATCCAAAGCTTTTTATGGGAGCCATTACCATGCGTTTTACTAATTGTAGCAGTAATGGAATCTGTTGCTGTTTGCTGAACTATATCTAATGTCTTCTGTTGGTGATGCAGGAGTTCTTTATTTGGTGGTGCTCGTCCTCGTGAAGTGGTATGTATTCATCTTATGTATTTATCATGCCGATTTAGGACTTCTCAGATCTTACCTTGGTGTATACAATTATTATCTTCGACGAAATTATATCCATGCTTCAGATGTCATGCAAGATTGTTCTCTTTGTGAAGCATGTTAGCACTTTATATTTGGACAATGATTCAACATTCCTACTGTCAAGACTTTACATAATTTTTATATTTGCTGGAATTTAGTATTGAAGAAATAAAAACAGAAGGATACATCAGTAATAATTTATAAGGTTTGTACCATAACTGGGAAGCAATTATAATATTTAGAACAAAAGAACTAATATTTAAAATTTTCTTAGAAATTACTTGTGAGGTTTATGAATCACTCTTTAAAATGTTCTTATCAATTACTTGTGAGGTTTAAGAATCACTCTTAAAAAGAGTCACACTTCCCAAAGTTAATAATCAGAGTTTCAAAAAATTCGGAATGAAAATATGTAGACTTGCTCAATTAATCTTATTAAGGTAAGTAATCTACTTTTGTTCTTTAATAGCCATTAGACCTAACCTAAACAAAAAAGTTTTAAAAATAATGATATACTAATTTTAGCTCCTATTGAAGAGACTGACTAATATGTAAAATTAATGTACTATTAAGGATAATAATGACCAAGCTATTGCAAATGATAACAGATGAAACACTTTAGCGTGTGAACAATTTAGCTAATCTCATTGTCCATCATTCATGTTCTCCCCTTTGTTAAAAGAAGAAAAATTATTATTTTCCCTTCAATGATGACTTATTTGGATCATTTTGTTTTGATTACTTGCTTGATTGTTAGAACCTATAGTCTTCATCATTATCTAATTTAATAGTTGTATAACTTAATATTACTTTTTTTCATATTTCCTGATAGGTTCTTAAGGAAAGAGGCGTGGGTGACATGATGGTCAATAATCCTGAGCAGAGCAATTTACCTGATAGGTAACTTGATTTCTCCTAGTTATATTTTCTTATTACAGTGATTGTTGATTCTTTATGACTCCTTGGGGCATGCATGATGTGTTATATTAGAGTTGATGATTTATCATGTGAAGCTCTCCTTTTTTCACTGTAATTATACTGTTTGCTTATAGTTTATACGAGGAATGGTTTGTGGTGACGTATTTAATTGGACAATCTAAAATTCAGGTTGCGTTGGAGTGTCCATACAGATTAACATATGTTTTAATAACTTTCCAACAGTATTAGTCTTCGAAATTGAGTTTCTTTTTGTGCATGAAGGGTCAACTCCTCCAAGAATGAAGTGATATCTCATCACATGGTTCCAACTACTAGACACAGTCAAAAAGCTGACCGTCCTGCTTCAAGCAGGAGGACTGGGAGGGATTTGGAAATGAGAGATCAACGGGTAGAGCATGAAAAAGCTAATGTAGAGAGGAGGAACTGGCGAAATGATAAATGGAGAAGCAATAAGGATGCCAAAGAACAGCAACCTGAACCTGAAACTTGGCGCAAAACCATTGAAGAACCAAAACCTGCTTCAGCTGATGTTTCAGGTACTCGGCATGGCAAATTAGTCTCTGCCTTGGAGCTAGCACAGGCATTCTCAAAGTCAGTCTCTACTTCAAAGGCTTCTGATGTACAGCGTGGTCAGAGGGCTCCAGGCAATCGTAATAATGAAGTGCCCTTTTCACGCCTGACAGACACCCGCGAGATTCACTCAACACCATCCACAAGGCCTCGAATAAACGGCTACTAGGAAACCATAATGATTTCGTAGTAAAGAAAAATTGGAGGACTGTACCTACTACCTGGTTGTCAGTCATTCGTTTAGTTTCATCAGTGATGCTGGGCATGGATGATTCATTTGAAGGGACTTTGAGATGATATCCTGGCTTTGAAATGCTTTGGTGTTTTAAAACGGCAACTGATTTGATTGTTGAAGAATAGCAATTAGAATAACTTGCTACTGGACGGAAAATTCAAAAGCCCTTTTTTGTTTGTCTTCATCACTTTATATTCTGATAGCTATTACAAGTGAGAGTTTTTCGCATCATAACAGAATCCATTCATTGGAGCAGACTTGTGTTTGATCTCTTCATTGCATTTGTGAGAGTGTTCATACCAGCTCTAGTTGGGATCAAAGTCTGCTCAATATCTGATCTATGTAGGGATGGCAAGAGATCGGATGTCTTTACATTGGCTTGAATTTCTAAATTTTGCTTCAGACTCGGTCCTAAGGTTGAATGGGTGCAAACTTTTCGGTTGGAACCCAAATTCGATCGTGTTTTTGTCATGCGCAAAAATTAGAAACATGTGTAAATTAGCCTAAACCTACAAAAGCTTTTTTGGTTAATCAATCAAACTTTTTCAAAACAATTCAAGAAAAGACATATACTACGTCCACGTAAGAGCAATAGAGACAAAATAAAAAATTATTGTTATCAAGTGGTTTAGATCATCTAATATAATTGCTAGACAAGATAGTGATGATTAGAAACTACACATGGATCTTAAAATCATGAATTCTGATCAGATAGGAGACGTGAATACCAAAGTTGAGAATTGCCAAGCTAATCTTAATCACACCCAAGATCAAATGAGACTTTTGCCTAGAGCTTCTAATCTGTATGCTCAGGAATTAGAGGCTATTAATGAGTTATTTAGAGCATTAGAGGATCAGGAATCTTTCTTTAGACAATTCTCTAGGATCAAATGAATGACTTAGAGAAGGGGATAGAAATACCAAAAATTTTCACAATTCACTCCTTGCCAATAGAAACCAAAATTCCATATACTTCTTAGAAGTGGGAAATGGGAACAGGATAATAGGTCTCACAGAAATTCAAGATCAGTTCCTTGAACACTTTCAAGGTACTATAGAGACACAAAAGGCTCTTCACTCTTTCATAGAATTTGTGGAAACCCTTTTTGCTAACCATTTGTCTGAACATCTTACCAATTCTCTGATTGTTGAGGTTTCAGGCTAAGAGATAAGAGAAGCTTTTAATTCTCTTAACCCAAATAAGGCTCCTGGCCTAGATGGGTTTAATGGGTTCTTTTTCAAGAAAACCTGGCCTATCATCGGGGAGGAAGTGACCAAAGCCATTTTTTTTTCCATTATGGAAAACTCCTCAAAGAGATCAATTTCATCTTTATTTCTCTCATTCCAAAAAAGCTCACCCTTCCATAGTTTTAGACTATCGACCTATCTCTTGTTGTAACATACTTTACAAGGTGATTGCAAAAATCATAGCAAATAGGCTTCGAGACATCCTTCCTCACATTGTAAGTCCCAATCAAAGTGCCTTTGTCAAGAATCGTAGAATAGGGGATAATATTCTGCAGGCTCAAGAAATATTTAAGAACTATCACATTTCTAATAATCAAAAGAGGTGTGCTTTTAAAGTGAACCTTCAAAAAGCCTACGACTCAACTCAACGGGACTTCCTTTTTAATGCTCTAAAAGTTGTAGGCCTTCCTTTGAAGTTCCTTGACTGGGTCAAAGAATGCATATCCACTCCTTACTCAATCTTGATCGATGGAACTCCCTCTAGATTTTTTAAGGGAAAGTTGGGCTTAAGATAGGGAAATCCCTTATCACCATTTCTCTTCATAATTTGTATGAAATTTTCTCTAGAAATTTGAAAGCTTGTACAGAGAATTCCCCCTCCTTCAAATATCATTGGAGGTGCCAAAGCCTTAAACTCAACCATCTCCTTTTTGCTGATGACCTCTTGATGTTTTGTCATGTGGATTTGTTATCTACTCAAACATTGCTTGACTCTTTGTGTACTTTCTCTATGTTTTCTGGCATAGATATGAATACATCCAAAAGTCAATTTTTTCTATCCCCGAATGTGAACTATCTAGCTCACCGAATGAAACTTGTCTCTGGTCTCCAACAAGGCACTCTTCCCATAAGATATTTAGGGGTTCCTCTTATAATAGGTCGATTATCTAGGAGAGATTGCCTTCCTCTTTTGGAAAAAATAGAAAATAGGATCAACAGTTGGACACATAAAAGTCTTTCATATGCTTGCAGAATCCAATTGGTTACCTCAGTCCTCTCTTCTTTCCAAGAATACTGGTCTTCCCATTTCATACTCCCTTCCTCTATAATTAAGGATATAGATAAGAAGCTTAGGAATTTTTTATGGGCTGGGAGGGTAGATTCGAGATCTCATACCAAGATTAAGTGGAGTGACATTAGTAGACCTAAAGAGGAGGGAGGTTTAGGAGTGAAACACTTGACCACATGGAACCATGCTCTGATAGGGAAATGGATTTGAAATCTATTTGAAGATAGGGAGGCTTTGTAGGTTAAGTGGGTGCATATCATCATTTTAAGAAGGAGCAACTTCTGGAGTGCCCAACCAACCTATAATAGCTCTTGGAGTTGGAGAAAAATTTTACTTGTGAGAGATAAAATGAGGAACCAATTCAGATTTAGAATTGACAATAGTATATCTACTCTTTTATGGCAGGACCCTTGGTACTCGAGAGGCATCTTGCAGAACTTCTCTTCACTGAGGGAGATTAATAGCTCGGAGCTTCCAATGATAGCAAGAGTTTCCAATGTATTCAATCATGATGAGTGGAGTTGGCAAGAAGTTTCCATAGAACTCATTAGAAACCTTGAAATACCTTAATATCAACTTAAAAGTTCCCACCCTGAATGTCTAGAATGGCTAGCTGACTTCACAAGACAATATACAATTGCTTCCGCCTATAACTTCTTGCGACCTCCTCTACAGGAAGTTCCATGGTATAAGTTAGTGTGGGCTAAAGGTAGTAGACCTAGGTGCTCCTTTATCCTCCGACTTGCTTTCCTTTAACAATTACAAACCCGTGACAAACTTTCCTACCTCAATACTCCTAACCACTATTCATTGTGCCTTTCAACTAATGAAACCATAGATCACTTGTTTTTTGAGTGTACATGTAACATCCCGTTACTGTTAGTAAGGGTATTATGGTAAATTGGGACAGACTGATAGGATTGCACTGCATTCATTG